>LTAE01009184.1:3191-19072 GCA_001647135.1 Pontederia paniculata
CACCCTTAACGGGTTGACCTAACAGACCACAAATGAAAACACCCTTAATGGGTTAGAATCGTAGGACACGAATTGTTTCAAATAGAAAGTCAATAATCAGTTCTACATAATTTATGAACTAACAGAGGACGTGTCAATAGTCAACTAATCAATTCAATCAAAACTAGAGAAAAGAAATGCACTCAGCAATCATGTTCATGAAGAATCAATTCAACGAAAAGTGTCGAAAACTATAAAAGTTATGTAGTAGCAAATAAGATCAATGAATAGAAACTAACACGAAATATTCATAATAGATTTTGATTACAGAATTAGTCCCAATGACATGTGGAACAGAAGATACTCCTCTGGATGTCGAGAAGATGATGAACAACTCCTTAAAGGATGATGAACTTGACTTCACAACAGTCCTTCAGATTAATCTTTGTTCTCTGGCTTCTTCTCCTTTGCAGTCCCTAGCCTCCTCCTTAGATCTCTAGATAGAATATGGATATATGAGATTAGTTCTGTGCCACCCAAGATTATCCAAGATAGATCCAAGATCCACCTCTGGTTGCAGATGAAATTCTTTTATACCTAGGGTTTCCTTAGGGTTAGATCAGCATTATATGTCAACCCTTAGATCAAATCTGCTCCTCGATCAACGATGATGATGAGTGTCCAATAAAACTTAACCAAATCCTCAAAAATAATATAGAATCAAATCTTCAAAATATTCAATCAAATCCCAAACTTCCTAGCCTTCAAATCATATAAAAATCTCGAATAAACGAATCTGAGTAACTTCATCACGGCCCATGACTTGATGTCACGACCCATAAGTGTAGATAGCTTCATTATTTCTCAAGTCTTCACAACTCGTGATGGTATATCACGGCCCATAACTCGGGCTCAAGATAGGTTCTGCTCTCGGATTACTAACTTACAGCCCATAACCAAGCATCAAAGTCCGTGAAGATTCTGGACTTGTAAATATGCTGCTTCTGTCGACGCCGTGATAATAGGTGACGATCCGTGATACGACCCTTGACGGCCCGTAACTAGTGGTAACAGCCTGTGACAAGTCTGATTTGAAGTGCAGCGCTTCGACATAGGTCATGATATCAAAAATTATGGTCGTGACAGCCTTTCTAACGGCATGTGACGCTTTGTGACGGCCCGTAACAGTTGAGTTGGAATCTTGCTTTTGGCACCAATCGGCTGGACTTCGCTGCTACTACTCACACATCACGGCCCATAACTAGTTGTCACAGCCCGTGATGGTTGCAGGGTATTGATTTCTTCTGCCTGAACATGTCCATTTGCAATATTTTGTTGATTTGATCCTTCTTTCACCTTTCCATGTGATTTCCTACAAAATGCACCAAACAAGAGTAGATTTCGAACTTGGAAGAATATAATCAAATAAAATATAAAATAGATGCATGCATTGATAGAATGACATCAAATAATGCCTAATGCAAGCCGTAAAATATGTTGTAAAATGCATGTATCAATAAATGAGAATATTTCCTAGGGAGATACGAGGGGCTTCAGGATCAACAAGATGGGCAAGGACCGCCAAGTCAAGGAGATTTACTCCTGTGTAATGGCTAGCCCTAGGAAGAACTACATGGGTAATTATGTGGTGGATGACTTTCACGTTGGGGCTTAGGTGCTTGTTAAAAGATCTTTGAATGAAGGTATCTACTCTTCCTCCACTCACAGCTAGTGCAGCTTGATTTTGAGTGTATGAGATGTGAGGCTAGTGCATAGGAGCAAGGTTGATGTGTGAATAACTAGGAGTATCAAGGATTTCATTCAATTTAGACTCAATTATTGAGAACTCTCTACCTTGCAAATAGGACTTGATTTCTACATGGGTGGCATCATAGGTCAGATTATCATAGATATGTTTGATGATATAAGGAAAGACTAGCTCAGTGAGATCAAGGATTTTGAGCCAGCCACATTGGTCAAAAATTTCTTTAAGACCAGGGAGTTGAAGACTTCCCCAATAAATGAAATGTTGTGGTTCAATTATTCTTTGGTCATTGTAAAAGAGTTGGTATTGGATCATGACTGTTTCACTAATGAACCTAGGATGACAAAAGGGTTTTTCTGGTGATTGAGGGTTTTGTTGGGTCTTATGTGACTCGACTCTGTCAAGGAGGGGTTCTAGAGCTTGAGCAGAATGTTTTCCTCTATCTACCCTATTTTGAGGTTGTGATTGGTCTTCGGCTGAAAGAGGGACTTGTGAAGATGGCTTCTATCTTTGTTTCCTCTTTAGGAGTTTTTGTTTCAGGGTCATTCTCTTGGTAAGAGACATGATTGGAGTAAAGAAGAGAAAAGTGCTCAGGAAAATAGACAAGTATTTGGGTTTCACCATGATCGAATCGAAGAGAAACTATGAATCAAGAGTTTGAATTCAGAGGAACTAGTACAAGAAGGACTTAGAGTAGCAAGAGAAATCAAAGAGATTTGATCCAGTAATTAATGATTCACAATCACAACACGATATTGACTTGGTTAGAACTTAGAGAGTAAAGCTTAAAAATCTAGGTCAACAATGCACATAGATGATGTTTTAGGTTAACCTAGTTGTTTGAATACTTGTTGAGAAGACTTTAATCCCTTTAAGAGCACTAAAGAACACGAGAGATTTAAAGTTTGCTCGAATTCACGAAGTTTGTTTTGGGTGGAAAGAGTGGATGAACACGAAAGGTCGCCCTTTGAGAATAATCCAAAGATAGAGACAGTTAAGGATGGTCCACTATATATAGTGTTCGTTACATTGGTCACCTGAAGGAAGTCATAGGTCGACCGAAGTAGCAGGGATTTTGTGTTACAGTCTCAGTGGTCGTCCTATTACATTAGTGGACACTCTATGTCCGCATTAGACTTGAGTCATGATTCAACTTCGATCATCCGAAGTATAAACAATGGACGTTTGAACTTTGGAATGTCATTATGGTTTTCAAACATAGGTCGCCCTTAGTTCATAGAGTGGTCAACCAAAACTTGGTACATTACTTAAATTGGTCTTCCAGAGATTAACAATGGGCGTCCTATGCTTGGGATCATTAGATATCAACAATTATATTTCGGACGCCCGAAATATGGAGTGGACGTCCAAAGCCTTTGGCCAAACTTATACTTAAAAATTTATCATTCACTGCCCAAGATACTCTATAGTTCTATTTGGGTTGGACATCTAAGAGAGGAAAGAAAATAGTCATAAAATGAAATAGATGAACATCATGTATGTGTTGTGCAACACAATTAATTTACAACTCCATTGATCAGTGATACTTGCATAGACAAGTCACTAATAAGTTGAGTTGTTCATCAGATTTCTAAGTCCAACACCCCAATTTCTCTCTTCAGCATATTAAACTTGTCTTCCCCCAAAGGTTTTTTAAATATATCAACTAGTTGTCTCACAGTTGGGACATGTTCTATAGAGATGGTTTTGTGTGATACATGTTCTCGAATGAAATGATACCTCAAATCAATGTGCATAGTCTTGGAATGTTGTACATGATTTTTTCTCATCTCTATCGCACTGGTATTCTCGCACTTTAATGGCATAGTTTCACATGTTATACCATAGTCTAGAAGTTGTTGTTTCATCCATAACAATTGTTCACAACAACTTCCAGCAGCAATGTTTTCAGCTTCAGTTGTGGAAAGAACAATTGAATTTTGCTTCTTGCTAGCCCAAGATATTATGAGCTACGAAGAAAACAACACATACCACTAGTGCTCTTTCTATCTACCTTACATTCAACAAATTTTGAATCATTGTACTCATGAAGATCAAATAGAGTATTCCTATCATACCATAATCCTGGTTGGGAGTATTCTTAAGGTATCTCAGAATTCTTTTGGTGGCAACTAAATGAGATTCCTTAGGATTGGCTTGAAACCTAGCATATAGGCACACACAAAAAATGATGTTTTGCCTAGAGGCAGTTAATTATATGAGACTCTCAATCATACCTCTGTATAGTTTCTCATCTACATTTTTGCCTTTCTCATCACTGTCAAGTTTAGTGAGAATACTCATAGGTGTGGAGTCGGGCTTGCAATCATCCATTCCAAATCTTTTAAGCAGCTCCTTTGTGTGCTTTTCTTGGTTTAAGAAAATGCCATCCCTTGATTGCTTTACTTGGAAACGAAGAAAATAAGTTAGCTCTCCTACTAAACTCATCTCAAATTCTTTGTGCATGAGAGTTTCAATTTCTTTACACATTTGGGAATTTGTGGATCCATAAATGATATCATCCACATATATGTGCAAAACTAATATATCTTTCCCAAGTTGTTTCAAGAATAGAGTTGTGTCTACTTTTCCTTTTGAAAAATCATTTTCAAGAATAAATGAGCTCAACCTCTCATACCAAGCTCTAGGAGCTTGTTTTAACCCATATAGTGCTTTAGAGAGCTTAAACACATGATCTGGGTGTTTTGAGCTCTCAAAACCTGAAGATTGCTCAACATATACCTCCTCATTTATATAGTCATTTAGAAAAGCTGACTTGACATCCATTTGAAATGATTTGAAGTTCTTAAATCAAGCAAATGTAAAAGAATATGAATTACTTCCAAAACGTGCAACTGGTGCAAAGGTCTCATCAAACTCAATCCCTTCAACTTGAGAGTAACCTTTTGCAACGAGTCTAACCTTATTTCTCACAACAACTCCGGTCTCATCTCATCTAGCTTGTTTCTAAACACCCATCTGGTTCCAACTATGGGAAGATCGTTAGGTATCTTAACCAAATGCCAAACTTGATTCCTCTCAAAGTTGTTCAGCTCCTCATGGATGACATTTATCCAATTTAGATCCCCTAAAGCATCATCTATAGTTTTGGGTTCTATTTGAGATAAGAAGGCAGAGAAAGCATAAAAAATTCTTAATGACTTTGTTGTTCTCACACCTTCATTTATGTCACCTATAATATTGTCTAAGGGGTGTGAGGGTAGTTGTCTCCAATCTTTATACTCAATAGGAGGCAATTCTACTTCTATCTCTATTTCATGTGGGTTCTCCTCATTCACAACAACATTCTCAGCATTCATGATTTCAGTAGGTTGAGGATCATCCTCCTTATGGGTGAGCTCATCTAGATCTTGATCATCCTTATTGTCCTTATCCGAGATCTTGACCTTTTCAAGTTGATTAATGACATTGTCAGTTTTATTGAAGGTGACATGTATTGATTCCTCAACTACTAGAGTTCTCTTATTATATACTATATAGGCTTTGCTAGTATTTGAGTATCCTAGAAAAAGTGCACCATCATTCTTTACATCAAATATTCTTAGTATATCTAAGGTTATCAAAACAAAGAACTTACAACCAAATACTTTAAAATATGAGATATTTGGTCTTTTGTCATATAACATTTCAAAACAAGTTTTCTTTTCTATGGGTCTAACTAATACCCTATTTTGAATGTAGCATGAGGTATTAACAGCCTTTGCCCAATAGTATCTGGGCAACTTGCTCTCACTTGGCAAGGGCCTAGCCACCTCAATTAGAGTCCTATTCTTACTCCCAACAACTCCATTTTGTTGTTGAGAATTGATGAAGAATTCCATTATTCTCACAAAATTCTTTAAATTTGAATTTTCAAACTCTCCTCCATCATCACTCCGGATCTTGAAGATTCATTTTGAACTCTTTTTGCAAAAACAATAAGCATATCAAAATTTTCATGCTTATGTGCAAGAAACAAAGTCCATGTGAATCTAGAAAAATAATCTACAATCACACACACATATTTTTTACCACCAAAGACTAGTGGTACAAATTGGGTCAAACAAATCAAGATATATCAATTTTAAAGGTATATTAGTATAAATCTCATTTTTTGGTTTGAAAGATGCTCTATGTTGTTTGCCCAATTGACATGAAGAACAAATAGTATTTTTCTCAAATTTGGTTTTGGGCAAACCTTTAGCAATATTATGTTTTAATAATTTATGCATGGCCTTGTAGTTTAAATGTCCTAGTATGCTATACCATATTTCTATTTCATCATGCATAACATTTAAACATATGTGGTTAGGCAAATCATCAAAGTCAATCACATAAACATTTTGATGCCTAATCCTCATATGCAAAACTTTTTCATTCTCATCACATATTAAGCATTTATTTTGTTCAAATTTAACAATATAATCTTTATCACAGAGTTGACTAATGCTTAGCAAGTTATGTTTTAAATTTTTTACTAACCATACATCTTCTATTACTACACTACCGAGTTTTCTAATGTTACCTTTACCAAGGATTTTCCCTTGATTGTAATCCCCGAAAATGACTTTTCCACCTTGTGTCCTTGTTATGCTCAGAAAATTTTCTTCATTTCCTGTCATATGTCTTTAACAACCACTGTCGAGGTACCATCTTGTTGATTTGCCTTTGCTCTTTTTGGTACCCTACAAGAACAACACAAAATTATATTTTTGGTACCCAATATACTTTGGGTCCAGAAGTGTTAGTTTTAGAGATTCCCTTAGGAACTCATACTTGTCTAACATTTGTATAGAGACCTCTCCTAGTCTTTCATTCAAAACTATAATGTTCTAAGTGACCACAATAAAAGCATGTAACATTATTTATATAAGGTTTTCTGTAGTTATGATAAGTATGGACATTTCGGGTGTGAACATGTGAATGAGATGCAATTCTGTTTGTATGCAGAAATTTAGGTTTGACAAAATTCCTGTTCATATTCAAAGGTGTGATATATGAGTAAGAATGTACATAACCATTTCTAAGAGCATGCATATGAGTAGATTTTGTGTTTCTCTTGTACATGAAAGCATAGTTCTTTTGTTCATGTTTAGGTGTAGCATTTGTACTTCTAACACTTGCATTTTCCTTTGATGAAAATATAGTATTTTTATGAACATGGACAGACTTAGTATCTATGGCAGTTTTAGCCTTAAGATTCACAATGTTTTCACACTTAGCATTAGAGCTAGTAGGAACAATCCTAGTTTCATTCATGTAAGTAGAAGTACAAGAAGTTGAGGAATTAGGCAAATTTGGATCAAAAGGATGTAAAGCTTTTACAAATGTAGTTCCTAGAGACATATGATCACTAAAGGAATCAAAGCCTAATCCTTTCTTATTCAGAGGACTCTTATGTTGGGACAACATTACATCAACCATTTTCCTGCCAAAAGAGAATGTTTCAAATTTGCTTTTAACATTAAGCAATTCTAGTTTCAAGGAACTAATAGTATCAACATGCTTTTCCAAGTTATCATTGTTTGCTAATACCTTAACATTCAAATCAAAATTTTGTTTTTCAAAATCAACATTATTTTTCTTTAGCTTATTATTTTCTTGAGCAAGACTGTCATTTTTCTTTTTCAAGATAGAATATTTGCTAATCATAATATTAAATTCTTTATGCATGTCAAACATAACATCATCCTCACATTCATCTTCATCATTATCACTGGTATCACTATAATCTGAGTGAAGACAGGATATCTCATCATTTGCCATGAGACACAGTAGTGCTTCTTCCTCCTTTTCTAAAGATGTTCCTTCAGCTTCACTGTCTTCATCACTTGAGTCATCCCAAGTGACTATGAGTGTCTTCTTCTTCTTGTAATCCGAGGATCCTTTCTCCATGCTCTTCTTGTTCATGCTCTTCTTGTTAAAGGCTGGACATTCACTCTTCTAGTGTCCAAGCTTGTTGCACTCATAGCACTTGATCTTGGACTTGTGAGTTTGTCCCTTCTTCTTTGAATCTCTCTTCTTCTTAGAGAGCTTCATGAATTTTCTGAGCTTCTTTGCATAGAGAGCTAACTTTTTAGACTTGAGAACTAAATCCTTCTTCTTTGAGCTTGCTTCTTGTTTCTCTTCCTCATCTCATAGGTCAGAAGAAATCCTATGAGGTCCTCTAAGTCAAGCTTGTTTAGATCATGTTGTCCCTCGACCACAATCCTCTTCATATGCCACTTCGGTGCCAGGGACCTGAGAAACTTCTTAACTTTTTGAGCATTAGATCTTGGGTCGCCCAAAGCGGCTAACCCGTTTACCACATCATAAAATCGAACTAGCATGCTATTCACAGATTCATCATGCTTCATTTTGAAAGAATCGTATTGGTGATTTAAAATGTTTAGTGTTGATTCATTTATTTTTTGCTGTGAGTAATGAGTAGTTTTTTTCCAAATTTCGTTTGCACTTGAGCAAGAAGAAATTATATTAAATTATGTTTGGTCTAGTGCACAATAGAAAATGTTTTTTGCTTTCCAATCTAATTTAATTAGGTTCTTAGTAGTAAAATCATACTCACTACTGGACATAGGAACATGAACACCATTTACTACTTTAGTAGGAATGTCAAAACCATTTTCAATGACATCCCAAATGTCACTGTTCATGGAATATACATAGGCTTCAAGTCTAATCTTCCAATAAGAAATTAGATGCACTAAAGAGGGGAGTTCTGTAGGTAGATTGTCCTTCACCTAGGGTAAATCCATTCGATGTCATTTTAGCTCTAGATTGTTAAGTCTATACAAGATTTGTAAGTAGATACAAATTTATGAGCAACCTATGCTCTGATACCAATTGTAGGAACTAGATGGCACCAAGAGGGGGGGTGTGAATTGATGTATTAAAATTTTTGGCTCTAAACGATATTAACGTAACAAAAACAAAACATAGAATAATTGCAAGTAAAACTAAATACAAAAGAGCAAACATACATAGCAAGTTTGTTGACGAGATTCAACCGAATTCCTGGCCTACGTCCCCACTCCGGTCTTCTCGATATCGAGACCTCCGGAGATCACTAGCTTTTCCTTCTTCAAGGGCGAAGGCTCCCTTACAAATTTCTTCTCCTTTCTAGCCTTAGAGGGCAAGGAGAAAATTTCTTACAATTTGAGCTCAACTCTTGAACACTCAATAACTTCCTTCTATTCTAGATTCTCATGAGAATGCTCCTAGAAGAAGGAAATAAGGCTTCTCTTAAGCTCACAAGTTATCAAAAATAAAATGGCCAAAGTTAGTTCCTAGATTCTTGGGACAACTTTATACTTTTACAAGACAGTCTCATCTCTCTCTCACAAAACTAGTCGTTAAAGAAAGTACTCTCCTTTTCACCTACTCCTCGATCGACCGCTTCTTCTCTTTCGGCGACCGTTGCTCTGGTGAATTCAATCTTCGGTCCTTCATAGTTCTCCTTTGGACATCCGAAGTCACGGGCTTCAGCCTTAGTTCATTTTCTTAGCTTCCATAGGTCGTCCATTGCTTCCCACTAAACACATCGGTCATCCATTGATTCCTCACAGATACATTGAACGACCTCTTCTTTTCTTCTGAAGTACTTCGGTCATCAACTGATTACGTACTAATCACTTCGGACGACTTAGTTGACTTTACTTCTTCTTATGCACTCCTTTTGGTCGTCCACTGATTCCACACTGAATACTTCGAATGATCCTTGTATTCTTCTAGAGTACTTCGGTCGCCCAGTGTTTCCACTCTGAAAACTTCGGACCACCTTTCTTCTTCTTCGACAAGTTACTTCAAACTTCTTTGGTCGTTCATTTACTCCACTCAAAATGCTTCAGACGACTGTAGTTGCCATTGCTACAAGACATCTTTTCTTACTCTCTTCATAGGGTATCCTCTTAACCCTAGAGTGCCCATTCCGTTAGCCATTGTACTTTTGATCTCGAACCTTCGGTCACCCACTGACTTCTCTCGTACACATCGGGTGACCTTTCTTGCACGTCCATCATCCGTCGTCTGACCTCTAGCTTCGGTTGATCATTCTACACCTAACTTCATATCTTCAGCTTTCGGCTCCTGTCATCGTTCGTCCACTTCTAACACTTAGGACGACCTTTCTTCATTTAGGAATTTTCTTTACTCTTCTTTATACATAGGTCGTCCATTTCTCAACCTTTGGACGACCGCTTCTTTTTAGAAGTTAAAACCCTATCTCCTTCACACACCAAATTGAAAATCCTTAGTATAGCTAAGCTTCCTCATCAATTTGTGATCATCAAAACAATCTCAGGATCTTAGATTCAATATTATCTTTGCACCTATTGTAGTCACATCAAACGGGAACCTTCCGTTTGATCTAATGTGCGATGTAAGTGATGGAGCCAATGGAGCAGTGTTGCGTCACGCCGCGAGAATCTTTCCGTTTGATATATTATGCCAACCGCACACAACTCTTGCTCACATGAACTATGCAACAAAATTGAAAGATTTCCTTACATGTGATTTATGCTTTGATAAGTTATTTTACATATGTTTTTTGCTCTTTCTCATTATCTATATAGATCATGCAACAATTATGATGATGTGTGTTCGAGGGGGAAATTGGAAACATTATGAAGAATTGCCATGATGATATCGCCAATGGTCACTTTGGACCAAACCGAACTACAACAAAGATACTTGAGTCTTCTACTGGTCCTTGCTGTTCAAGGATACAATGTTGTGTTGCAAAAGCTTGTGATCAATGTTAAAGGGAAGGTAAGATCTCAGCTCAAATGAAATACTTGATGCTTGGGGTGTCGATTTCATGGAACGTTTTTTTTTCAAATCATTCAATAATGAATATATTCTCATTGTTGTAGATTACATGTTCAAGTGGGTAGAAGCAATCACTTCAACGACTTACGATGCAAAAGTAGTGATTAAGTTCTCGAGAAAGAATATATTTACTAGGTTCAAAAAACCTAGGACGATCATCAATGATAATAGAACACATTGTTATAATGAATCCATTGCCAATCTGCTACCAAAATTCAATATTAAGTAGAAATTAAGCACCCCTTACCATGCTCAAACATGTGGTCAGGTAAAAGTGTTCAATAGAAAATTAAAACTGATTTTAGACAAAAATGCCAACACTTTTAGAAAAAAATGGGCACTGAAATTAGATGAAGCACTTTGGGCATATAGGTCTATGCCCCTTATGGCGAAGCACTTTCTCTGTCTACTAAAGCAACAAACATAGGCCTATCTTAAGCTAGCGTAGGCTTTCACTTTCATAATAAGGGGACTAAGAGCTGGGAAGAAATACAAGTCAATGTCTGTGATGCCTCCCTTGAGTCACCTTAGGAAGAGACTTGTAAGAGTAGTATGTGATGCCTCCAACGTCGGACTAAAGTCGATAAAACCAGCAATGTTGTGTCTACAAAACATCATTTGAGATGTGAGCATATAGATTAATGTTTGGTAAGGCATGCCATATTTCAATAGAATTAGAGCAAAAGTCTTACTGAGCGATGAAATTCTAAATTTTGACTAAGATGCTTTTGGTAACAAGAGAAATTTGAAATTAAATGAACTCCAAGAAATTTAACACAATAATTATATAAAAAGTAAATTATATAAGGAGAGGATAATGAAACTCATCACATGCACATCGAGAATAAAAAGTTCCTCCCAAGACAAAAGGACCTTATTTACAACAGTAGATTGTTACTATCTCTTGGATAAAAACAAAAATAACGATGGTCTCGACCTTTCACTCTATTATCGTCATCATACAGAGTCGTCGAACTTATGACTCAAGATGGCTCATAGCATTTTAAAGTTAGTGGCATTGATGCATCGTAAATTAGTCATGCTATTGCATATTCACTGTGATTTTAATGCATTTTGTTGTCATACGCATAATTCTACTTTTCATTTCATTTCATTTTTATTTTTAGAGACAAACTCTACATAAATGATTTTTTCTGTATCCAAGGGATTTGGCAGCATGGCAGAGGAAGTCAATCAAAATATGGGCTCAAACAAGAGTTTAAATAAAGGAGAATTCAAAGAAATAGCTTTGGTCACAATCGTGATATCAAGTTGAACAATCACACCGTTCGACCACGACCATGATTTCCAGACTATGACACTACTACATTGTTCGGTAATGATCGTGACTCCCAAATCATGAGTCATGACATCTTTGCAAGTATACAACGGTTCGGTCACGATCATGATTCTCAGATCACGGGCCGTTATACACAGAGGGAGTTGAAGACCATTTGGCCATGGTCGTGACATTTTCAACAAGAAGACTGCCTGTTCGGTCACGACAATGAAGCATAAATCACGAGCTATAAAAAGTATCTTTCAGCGGAAACATGTTCGGTCATGGTCGTGACAGTTTTATCATGGGCCATGGCATCACCTGATTGATATGATATTGTTCAGTCACAACTATGACACTTTTATCACGGCTGTGACGATTTGTGGGATTTTGTTTATATCACGATTTTAAACCCATTTTACACGATATTTTGACAGTTCTGATCTGATCATGAGCCTCATCTTTTCCTGGATGAAGTTTTCTATGCCAAGGACTCGTCTAACCTATAAAAAACCCTCAAAACCTTCATTAAGGGATGCTTTAGGCTTGAAGAACCTTGATGCGATGCATCAAGTGCTTAGTATTAGGTTTCTTATAGTCATGATCCGCAGATTTTTCATGCCATTATATTGTGCTTGATCTGCATTCCTTGCTAAGTTCCCACTTTTGAAGCAAGTACACACCATAGAACCAAATGATGCCGCCTTGTACTTTTATTTCACAAACTTTGAAAAAATAAGTCTTCACACCCTCACATCATAAAGCATCACGACTCTACATAAGAGAATCGCCTAACAATAAAAGGCCAAAATGGAAAAGAATATTTTACAACTCATATTTGGAAAGGACATACAAAAGAATCAGAAGGACCGTACCAGGCTGGATAGAGACGCCACGTGTCAGATGAAGGCAGAGGGTATAAGGAAGGACGAATCAATAGGCAGGAAAATATCTTGCATTCTAAAAAGCTTTTTGGTGAAGCTCACGCGCGGGATCACCACATCATCGCCATCGCCGGAGCAACCAGAGACGACGCCATTGACGAGCAACACTACATGATTAAGAATATGAGCATTTCTAACCTTTATTCCTGTATTTTGATGAACATGATTTGTAACTAAGTAGGATTATCTAGAGTTAGCGGTAGGGGATGCAGGACTAGATTACTATTATGGTTTCAAACGTATTTGAACAATCTCTTGTTTTCATTTTATGAACTTATTGTTTGATTTTGTTTTTGAATTGAATGATGTAAAGAGTTTTGTTTATCTTGTGATCGGATGTGACTGACTCTCGATTCGGTTTTCTTTCTTGTTTGCACTCCCTCTCATCGGAAGATACGTCCTTGATCGGAGGCGTTGGGTGAAGTGAGTGGTCGCGGTTTATTTTCTCGTTGAGTGCATTGGGTTACTACCTTCGGATGATTCACAATCTTGCAACCACAAGGACTAGTCTTACTATTTTCCCTATTAGAGCATTTGGAGGACTGACCATCACATCTCGCTCTCAAATAGTCCGATGGCAAACTCCATCATGGGTTCTGTAGACCTGTGATGTAGGTTGCATGCCGAAAGACCCTCATTCCGGTAGCAAGCCATTAGACTCACCTAGACTATGTTCCAAGATTCTTTTGTGTTCTTCACCGTGTGAATGCGGGGAGATCATGACTAATATCCCTTAAAAAGGAATCCATGATTTCTCTCTTAACCAAAACCTGATTTAGTATACAAATCATGCATGTTAATGATAATCCAATCCGACATTCCCGAAACCTGCTAACTCTAAAGTTCCTTCACATATCTGTTGTATCTCGTATTTCCGTAGTTCTATTGTGATTTTTTGTGTCCACATTATCTTAGTTCATTTCTGTAATCAATAAAAAAACCCAAAAAATAGTTAATCTACATATTATCTTCTTTTAGATAGTTATTCTCATTTTTCATTAGTCTCGAGTGATTAATTCCTAATAATTTCTTTCGCTTCCTTGTGGATTCGATACCCTAAGTACTGCACACTATCAACTGCAGACTTGCAACATTCATAGTGTTGTTCTAGGTTTTTTAAAGTTGATCGTCTATTATTGTCACTATCTTGCATATACACTATCACAACTTTGCTTGAATATCTGTATTTGAATCTGATTTTGACTAATCTTAGACACCACATCAAGTTTTTGGAGTCGTTGCCGGGGAGGCAATAGTCAATTTTAGGAATTTTTTATTTGAGTTGTGAATATTATCATTTCTATTGTTTATATCATCACTAATCATTTATGACCTATGAATATTATTTTTTCTAACAACTTCAACCTTTGTTTTCTTCCTCTTTTGATCTTCCTTGACTTTGGGTGCAGTGCATGCCAAGATCTCGAGCTATCAAAGAAGACTACTACTATTAAGAGCTTGAGAAAGAGTTCAAAAGAAGGAGAAAGCAACAAAGACCGATTTCTTATTTGCAATTGAGGGTTGTTGACTTGTCAATTTTTGAGTCATCTGAAACAACAAATCTGGAGCTTGAATCCCACACACCAGTCACATTGCTGCCTGAGTACAGACCTAATATATCAGAAGCTGAAAGACCCGTTATTCAAGTCAGTTCTGACACACCTAAAACATCCAAAACTCAAGAGGACCAAATCACTATGGAAAGAGAGTTATCAGCTCAAGGTCCAAGATGCTGAAAGACATTCATCTATGACCAACAGAGCCGGAGCACCAAGAGTTTCACCTATGGCCAATGCGAATTTCCAGTTATAACCTGCTCTCGTGACTATGATACAACAAGACCAATCTGGAGGGGCAGCCACCAAAGATCCAGCCTAATATTTGGATAACTTTAAAGAGATATGTGGAACTCTGCAATTTAACAATATACCTTCTGAGGCTATCTATATGAGGCTTTTTCCTTTCTCATTGAGAGGGAAAGTAAAATTGTAATGGAAGAGTTTAAAACCTGAAGATATAGTAAATTGAGACACGTTAGTGCAAAACTTCCTTGCTGATTTTTTTTCCTTCCAATCAAAACTGCACATATTAGAGATGAGATATATAACTTCAGCCAATTAGAAATGGAAAACATGTATGAAGCTTGGCAAATATTTCAGAATTTAGTAGCATCATGCCCACATCATGGATATGAGATATGACAATTATTAGATCACTTCCACTCAGGATTGATTACCCCGACTACAATTGCATTGGAAAATGCAGCAAGAGGAGTCTCTCCAACAACATCATATAGATGAAGCATATAATATCATAAAGAAGTTAGCAAAAAACCACAACTATTTGACACATGAAAGATCGAGGAAATCCACGAAGAAGAGATCATTTGATGAAGGAGGAACCTGATCATCAAAAGTTGAAGAAGTCATACAGAAGGCCTTGGGAAAACTGAACCTCACATCCCAAGTCAACATGGTGCAACCCTCTGAGCAAAGTTGTGATATCTTTGGAAACACAAGACACCCCCACTGAACTGTGTAACTTGTTTCAATAAGACTCCCAACATGACCAACTCAATGCCTACGAAAATTTCGCCCCAAAATCCCTTTTGAGAAATATACTCATGAAATAGAAACAACCCATATCATTCCTACAGAAATAACCACTACGAGAATGCTCCAAATTACAACCCTCCTTATCACAACCTTTCTTGGCAGCCCAGAATTTTGTCAAGACCACCCCAACAATAGCCACTCATGCTACCTAGCCCAAATCCTGAACCTTGAAAGTCCAAATTGGAGGAACTGATACAACAACTAATGAAGCAACAATAGGAGAAGAATTCTGGGATAGCCACTCGTAACAAAACTGTTAGGAAACCAGATAGTCTTGTAAGCAAATGTCGTAGTCTCACGACCCCACACTTTGCTAGGAAAGTCGGAACTGAACCCTAGGGACAAGTTCAAGCTATTACATTAAGAATTGAGAAGAACTTACCACCAAGACAACTAGTTACAAATTCAGAACAAATAGAGAAGCCAGAGACCACAACAATTTGTAGGATCTGGATGGCACAAAGAGGGGGGGG
>LTAE01009185.1:0-19070 GCA_001647135.1 Pontederia paniculata
ACCTTTATCTTCTATATGTTCCTCGCCTTGGGTTGTCTCTCTCCTTCCGCGCGTTGTCCTCTTCGTCACCTTGGCCTGACACCGATTCCATGGTTAAAGATTCAGATAGAGAGAAAGAAGAGAGGAGAAAGAGAGAAGAGGGGAGAGGGCTCACCTGACGGCTAGGGTTTCTTTTTGAGAGAGAGAGATTTTTCTTTTTACCTATTTATTTATAGGAGTTCTCTAGGGTTTTATAACCGTTTTAAATAACTAGGGCTCTATTATTAAATATGGAAAAAAATCTAAATTCAATTAATTGGGATGATTTTTAATTAATTAAAAATCTGGGTTGTTACACTTGTAATCTAAACATTTATCATTTATCGGTTTGATTAACTTTTACATACTAAATAGTATAAGTATCTTGATTCAATTGGATTCAGTAATTTCGAAAGTGTAACAGAAATTAACTTTTTATGGCACTGTAAATTAAGAGCTTTGCACCTTAATTTTAGTTTTACCTTTTTTCTTATAGTACTTACATGAATCTGGCATCAAAGTTTGTAATGATGAGCCTATGTAATATGTACTTGTAGCATCCTTAGAAGGGGGCCAACCAAAAGCAATGTCTCGGCATCTTCTCCAATGATCAACAGTACAAGAGAACTGACAGCTTTGGTTTAATGATGCTAAAATCCAGGATGATCTTAGTACCCAAAAAAGGTCAAGTGTAAGTTTCCTACGGAAAAAATTACCTCATCCTAAAATTTTGACCTAACAATCTTTGTAACATTCTTATTTTAGAAATCTTTTCAAACATTGATAAAATTATAATTTATAGTTAAGGCGATATAGCAAAGTCTTCATCTTTTTTTTATTATCATTCTAATATTTAAAAGTGTCACATATAAATTAAACTTTATGACTTGCATAACGATTACATTGATTAAGAATTGACTATCAAATTATTATCATCATTCCGATCCATATGGTACTACTTTGAATTGCATAAAAGGAGAAAACTTTTAACTTTTTTTTTACTATTCGTAAACTTTGAGATGTATCTTTTATGCTGCACTTTGAAATAGGAATTAGAGGTTAGAATCTCGAATCATATAATCCGAATTATATAATTCGGATTTTACGTTTGATTCTTTAAAACGTCACGTTATTTAAAAAATCAAATGAAATTAAAATTAAAATTTACTCAATTTTGACTCTGATTCTTACTGCTTCATCTTAAAATTTTCACCGGACAATCTTTGTACCATTCACATTTTAGAAATCTTTTCAAACATTGATGAAATTATAATTTATGGTTAAGGCCTTATAGGGACTTTTTTTTTTCTTGTCACTCTCTTGACTGCATAATAATTACATTAATTAGGAATTGAATGTCAAATTATTATCATCCCGATCAATATAGTACTATTTTGAATCGCATAAAGGAGAAAACTTTTAACGATTTTTTTTTACTATTCGTTAGATTTGATCCGTATCTTTTAAATAAATAGATTGATTTAAATAAAATAACATATATATTACATATTAGGCTTATTAGTAGTAATTAAAATACAGTAATTTAATAAAATAAAAATTTGGGTACGCAGCTTGTCTTGTCGGCAGTGGAAGGTGGTGGGGGGCTGTTAGCATGCGCATTTGTGAGTTAGGACTGTGTCAATGGAGGATGGTTGAACTTCAACCTCTATGAATATCTTTCCAATGTTGTCGACATTGCTAGTATCATTATTGATCAAAATGAGTGTATGAACTGAAGGCACTTCCTGAACAAACATATATTCTATGCTCGAAATAATATCATTAAAATTTATATTTGTCTCAGTTGAGGTGGGTGGGTGGCTGGCTTTGCATCAATCAATTCACATCTGGGCCAGATACTATCTCAACGACTACTATTTTTACGATTCATATCTCAATTACGGAGAACTTAATTAAAGGACTCAATATTCGGCCGCACAAAAATAAAATAAAAGAGAAATATATTTTTTAAGAAGAAAAAAGAAACAAAAACTAACAAGTGAGACAATTTTAAAATGAAATCAAAATTTCTTATCAATATTAATAGAGTGATGACATCTTATTATTTTTAATGGCCTTCTTTTGTAATCGAAAAAAAATTCTTATTTGATATAAGTAGAGAACCACCGCTTACAAAGGGATGACGTTTAATCCTACTCCTCAACTCTTGATGATCAAATCATGCCCATCGATTTGTTTTTGAAATGAAGCCAACCGATTTTGGATTTGGTTCTTCCAACTTTTTATTAGTTAAAGGTTCTGAGGTGCTTAACTTGGTCTTCTATTCCTTGATAGGTGTCATCCTTGACTTATTATTGCTAATTAGATGTGTGACACATGGCATGTCTAGCTTTGAATGGAGTTTTTTTCTCTTTTTTTGTCTTTGGATGACGATTTCAACATTATGGATGGTCGAATCCAATTGTTGGTCTCCGAATCAAAGTTAATATATTTTCTTTTCCAATTCCGCAGCAGAAAACTTGCAATTTAGTGAAGCAACCGATACGCGATTTCGTAGAAGAACTAGTAAGCGTTATGGAAGAATGCACAACCGTCTGAATAGCAACCAAATGTTGTGGCTTAAATAATCCTTTCATTTACACAAATTCTGCTGAATAATAGATCAAAAGAAAAGGGCAATTAATCACTTCATGATATGATTAATTTGATATAGCAACTAAGTAGCTTTGATAAATGAGGCATATGTTCATTCAACTTCAAGAGAAAATAAGAAGACAGAGAACACTCTTCTCTTACCAAGTTATAATTTGCTCAAAGCTCTTCACCTGAAAAAGACCTCACATATTGCTTTCTGTAAATACAAAATGTGTTATCTCGAACTGTATATATAATATCCCTAGTTACAAGATTACTGGTCGGAGTGGTAGATGGACATCCCACTTTTCTTCCTTTTCTTTCCTTTGAAATAAACGACTTTGACATATACAAGTTACAATCTATATGCATATATAAATATCCTTTTGAAGGATGCGTCATGTAAGTTGTAAAGCTGGCGGCCTAAATTTATAATCTTCTCAAACAACCAGCGGCTTTTTTATTTTATGGGATCATGTCCTTCCTCCTCATGGCCAACTAACTACAATTCTGAGGGCCCATCAAATGATTGGGTCTTTCTCAGGTTCCAATGAAGTCCTTCATGTATGCTCCGAAGGAAATCATTTGTAGAGTCCCCTTGGCAAGCTGTGGGTACAGGCCAAGGTGCCATGCTGCAGATGAGAGCGTCACCAGGCGCCAATTGTCTCCTATCCTTGCCATCAAAGGATGCCCATGCATGTCCTCTGCTGTTGAAAGGCACCTGAACACGTAAGGTTACGTATTCTGGCAGAATAAGAGGGCGGAATGACAGTGAATGCGGGCAAATTGGCGTGAAGAGTATACCAGGGACCTGCAATACGGATAGCTTTTAGATAATTCGAGTAAATAATTGTACTCTCTCTAACTCCATTTCAAGTTATTTTGACAGTCACATAATAGAGCATGACAATGTTCGAGTTAGTACAAGGTAAAAAACATAGAGATCAACTCCTAGGTTTCTTTAACAAGCCCAGTTATGGACCTTGCCCCTTTTTCATTGCCAGCCAACTCATATTGTTATTCTAAATTAAGTTGGCAAGTACTCAGAAATTTGATTCAGCTGTGAACGTTGGCAAATATTTGATTCCAGATATAAGTACCTAATTGAACAGCAGTGTTTTACTCGCTATCAGGTCACTTATTGGTAAATGATCATAGACTAAAAAGGGATCAAACTCATATGAGCCCTCATTTGCAGTAACTCAAATTTAAAATCACTAAAAGGACAAGATTAACACTTTAACCAAATGTTTATTATTTCTATTAGTGTTTTGATCATTTTAAAATGAAGGTAACCTGGATGTCTAGCAAGTTTCATACAAGTTTCTACTTCATTTGTGGATATGACCTTTTAGGAAGTCCAATGACTACATATCATGTATACTTTTTTTTTAATACCGAAAAGCTATAGGAGGTGGATCCAAACATGGTTCATATTTTTTTTGAGAGGGCACACATGGGTCCATATTAAATTAACAAGTAAAACATATCAGGCAATAAGAATTTAGCTAGTTAGTAGTTACTGAGTTCTAAACAAATAATTTATGGAATGTACATGGAGCCATCAATGTATGCAATGATAGTTTCACAGAGAAGCAATTGAATAAAATTGAGGGTTTAGAAAGCTTACATATGTTGGACATTTAATCGAGACACTATGTCATGCAAACCCATTTGCAAATAAAATAATTTAAGAAGGGTTTAATGTACCTGTTGAGCAAGCACATATGCGGGGCGGGATTTGAACCAAAATTACGGTTCAACACAATTATGAAGAAACTAATTAACCAAAATTACTAGTAATTTTAGTTCAAATCCAGCTCTGCATAGATGTTTGATCAGTAGGTACATTTTTTTCCATTTAAGAATGAGATAATTATAAGCATAGTATCATATGTTTATCTTCTATAAGGGAATTCAGAAATAAAATGCATTTAAATAGTTGGTTAATACTTCAAAACCTTAATGTGCTGACTAGTAAGTCAATTACTAGTAAAAGGAACAAAATTGCAATAATTCATCAATCTAATCGGCAACTCATCACGCAGCAACATGATATGAAAATAAATATGAATATTTTAAGATGAAACTAATATGCTATAGAAAGGAATAATGTGGAGAAGCATGAGTGGGCTATGCAACCAATTAAACATATATTAATTCTGTAGCAAAAGGATCCAAACGTGGCCAAAACAGATTTGGCACATCACAATAAACAGCTTGTATAACCTACTTGGATTTCAGATTCCGATTAGAATAAATATCATTTTTAAGCATATTCAATTATGTTCTACGTAAATAAAACCCAACCATAGGCTTATTTCAATCACATGGCTGGTACAATACAACAACAACAACAACAACAACAAAGCCTTATCCCACTAGGTGGGGTCGGCTACATGGATCATACGACGCCATTGCGCTCTATCAGTAACCAAATTTTTAGGTATATTATTCGTTAATAAATCTCGTTCTATTAGCTCGCCAAGTGTTCGCTTTGGTCTCCCTCTCCCTCTTCTAATCGGACTCCAGATTGTTTGCTCTACCCTCCTTACTGGCGCATCTAATGACCTTCTCTGAACATGACCAAACCACCTCAAACGATTCTCTACCAGCTTCTAATATAACACTGCTGGTCTTATAGCAGTGCGGTAGAATTTCCCTTTAACCTTATGGGGTACTTTCCTATCACAAAGGACTCCAGTAGCCTTCCTCCACTTACACCAACCAGCTTGAATTCTATGGTTAACATCCTCATCAATCTCCCCATCTTGTCTTATAATTAATCCCAAATATTTAAACTTTGTCACTTGAGAAATTATATCATCTCCTAACCTAACTTCTGAATCGCCTCTAAATTGTCTATTCGTGAAATTGCAATGCATATACTCTGTCTTATTCCTACTTAAACGGAAACCCTTTGACTCCAACATGGCTGGTACAATATGGAGAAAAAAAACCCAAGTTCAATTCCACTTGGCCAAGCTGCTCGGCCAACAAGGATATAAGCCCATGAAGATCCAACCCAAGAAAACAAACCTATGATACCAAGCACATTCGACCATCAAAATGCAAATCCAAAGGTTACAATTCAGTCAATAGAAGAAATCAAAGAAGGAAAGAAGAAAATACATGCATGGTTTGGTTGCACATGGAATTCAACCTATCATACAAGTAGAAGATCTGATCATAATCCTCCACGTCATCCGAGGGAGAAAGAAGAAAAATAAAATATCATTAAGAACCTGACCTAATAAAGATCATATGTAATGAAACGTATTGGAGGGATCCTATGCATTTGCAATCAAGGGCTAAATGAGATAATCATGGAAGAAGAAGATCCAGAGCTAGAAAGATGCACAGATTTTTAGCCCATATTTTGGAACTGTAAGTCATTGAGACCTCATATGACTGATAAATAAGAGGTTCTTTCAAGTTCCCAAACCATCCAAGCAACAGCAAAAATCCTCACTTCAAGAGGACTACCAATATTGAATCCATAGGAAGCTGCTGGTTAAGATTAGGATTCCAATATACATTTGCATCTGCAATATCGTTTCCATCTCACTAATGAATTATCGATAACCAGTGTCAGCCTAGACCTCAAATATATAGCATTTGCTTGCATAATCCTACCCCCTGGAGGTCTTTCACTCCCGCTAATATACAAAAATTTGGTTACAACTCAGGAGATAGATCCCATATGCAACATATTTCATATGCAGACTGCATATCCCTATGTCATTAGGTCGAACTTTTTCTGCATCTGAAGGCTCATATTCAATTAGTCTATGGAAACGATGCCCAGTAAGGAGAAAGCCTCTTCACCAAATGTGAAATAAATGAATATTTTGCACATACCTGTGGATGAACCATTGATCCTCCAGCAGCTAACGAATATGCTGTGCTCCCAGATGTTGTTGACAGGATTAAACCATCTCCTTGTACACATGTCACGAAAGAGTTGTCACAAAAGCATTCCAGATAAGTGAGGTAAGATGATATTCCACGGTCAATTGTAACTTCATTTAGTACTAAAATGGGCTCCTCGATGTCAAGCTCATCTTTTGCCGCTTCCCTGATAACATGGCACTGAAGTCGATGTCGTAAAGTGATACTGAATGGTCCTCTTAGTATCGTTTCCAAGCATTCACGATAGTTTTCACTTTCTAAAATATGTTAAAGTTCACAAGAAAAGTACCAAACATATGAGGAAATCTCCATAGACACGATTAATAAGCATCTAGCTTCATTACAAAACAAGTGTTACTTGCAGAAAAATACACATTAATAACATTCGGATTTCCTTTTTTTCATTTTGCATGTGACGTTATTTTTCTTAGAGAGGCAGGTGGCATGCTTATGAAGGATATCTTTTGAAATTATAAGGTAATATCACTTTGATCTACTTAATCTTGCACTTTCCTCTGAATTCATTTAGCTAAAATCTTTTCCAAATGATATATTTTCATGTCTAAGCCAACTTTCAAACTTCTCAAAGAGATATGTTTTCATTAGAAAACCTCATTAAAAACTTTATTTCACAATTACTGCCTTTTGTGTCTCTTAAAAAATGTCTTTTGTGTCTTGAAAACTTGATTAGAATACTCTTTGAAATCAAAAGAATAAATCATCTCCAATAATAGTTTGCAGTTAATATTTACTTATGTGTATTCTTAATGGATTTAATGATGTACTGTTCTGGCAATGGCATGAGCTTTTGTTTCTGAAATTTAATGGATCTTGACAAAATGGAAATACTATCAAAGGACATACACCTGTACAAACTGTTGTTCGAGGTTACTTCTTGTGAAATACTAGTAAACTCAAACAATACCAGGTTCACATAATGGTTGGTGATGTCATCTTCGAAAAAGGAACCCACTGGGATAGGGAAACATAAATGAAAAAGGTAACAAATGAATAGCATAAAATTATGATAAATTGGACGAAATGATCTTCCCAAAAAATTAGAAAGATATTCATCTCTATATTTATATTTTTTTTACGCTCCTTCTTGCATGCGGTTACTGATGTTTTTTTATCAAGCCCGCTCCACCACGTAAATCATTAATGGGGGAATTCTTTTTAGTACAAGCTGAGCCCTAACGGAGTTTAAACGCATAACCTCTGGTCCCACTCTATACTATGTTAAATTAGAAGAATTGATCATCTTTCCCAAAATATTAAATTACTAGGAAGATACTCATCTTTGTATTTATATTCTTAACATATTGAGCCTAATATTGATGACTAGGAATGGTACAAGTTAATCTCAATTGAACTAGGGTGGTTATAAATGGTTCTATTCTTTCAGCGTTGATGGTTAACTAGCAATTAATTATACATGCATTTTTTTCTGTTTACAGAAACTAAATAGTCAACATTGTCAGTTTCTTATTTGAATCTGACTTGTTTTTCTGTAGTTTCTAAGCCTTGCCTTGTTCCAAGTTGGCAATACATGTCAATTCAAACATCTACCTCTTGCATGAGTTGCTATAACCATTTAACACTTTTTGTTAAATTATGAAACCTATTCGGCTTAGATAAAATCTTTCCTTGGAGTTACTGGATTACTATCACCTGAAAGGTTCAGAAACTGTAAGAGAAGCAATTTGATCAACTGCCTTGGGCTCTCACTCTTATGTTATCAAGGGGAAAACAGAAAAGAATGTGAAACTAGTTCAAAACATTAATTTGACATACAAAATACAGTCTTTCCTAAGTTTTTTCTTTTGTGGAGAAATAAATTTGATATCAGTGCTGTATTGTGCATAATATATTTGACTGTTGATATCTAAAGATCAGGAAATCTGCAGTAATAATTTGTTTATGCTGTTAATGCCCATAGTCATGCACTCAATTTGATCAAAATGTAAAGTCATTAAGTATGATGGCGTCTTTGCATTAAGTGCTGAGCAGGAATGGTTATTCTTTGTTCATTCAGATATTAAGGTACATGAAGTTATTAGCAAAACAACATGAAAGTCTGTCCGTCATAATAATTTAAAATAATATACTTATCCAGAGGCAAAGAGAAAACAGAACAATGTTAACAAATAATAAGCTTAGGAGAAGAATCTGAAGTTAGATACAAAGCTAAGAAGACTCGAGTAAGTAGAATGAAAGGATACGAAAAGGTGTCATGAAGCCCAATGAACCTAAAGAAAATGGCACAACAGGAGGAATGGGTCCCTTAAACAATGATGCTGCCTGTAAAAGGAGATAAAAAAGGAAGAAAAATGAATGTTTCAAAGTGTGCAACTCAAATCTGATTTGCTAAACAAACTGAATTATGGAAATTACTATCTTTAATATCCGAGCACTGCAAAACTGAAAAGAAATTTGAGAAAGAAGAGACACACTTTAACCATTTTCAAATGATTAAAAAGTTCAAAAATAGTTGTCTATAAATCGATATTCATATTTCCAGAGAATCTGATCAGTTTGAAGTCTCTTATACTTTTGAAATTTCCATTTTTATCCTCCTACTTCAGCAGACATTAAAAAAAGGATAGCCAATGACACGATGGCAGAGTGACCTATTTAGTGATTCAAGAATCTACAAGTTAATACATTGTCTTTTTCTTTCCTGTATTCAGGAGAAGACATTGCTTGATATTCTTTTCCAATAATTAACACAAAAAATCATTTAACTTCAGTATGAATTGGCTCTCACTTGTTTCTAAACCAACCATCTTCGCCAGTCCGTTCCCATTTACCTTAATCCTAACTGCAAAATCTTATGAAGCAAAATTATTTTGTTCCTTTTAACAAAAACATGATCACTTATACAACATGTTTTGCTCTTAATTCAACTTTTCAAGAAGAGGGAATTATGTATTATACTCTTTCCATGATAGTAGTAAATGAGAAGGGAGTCCACAAAAGTTTTGCATGATACTATGCAAAGAGTTATAGGTCTACTAATAATAATTTAAAAAAGATCTTTTGGAGACACCAGTTTTATTTCACCTAAGAACTCATGTATTGCAAGGAAATAGAAAATGGAAAATAAAGTACGTTCATATTGTATACAAATTACTTGTTAAATACAATGAGTCACAACTCTGCATTCAGTAACATCAGCTAAAAACAGAGAAGCTGTTGAGACAATTTGAACCAGGAAGAAATAAACAAGAGTCCATTGAGTATTCGATAAAAGATCGTTCACATGATAATTGTGTAGGCTCATGCAGATTTCAAGACCACATAATCTATTAGTATACTTCATTCAGGTATAAGACATGATTTACAAGTTTTATGCTCCACAACATGGTCATCAATTAACAGTAATTAATAATTTGTGCATAACATCTTTTTGGTTGAAAGAGGCATACCCAAAGAACTGTTCCATCACCACCAAGGGTTACAACTAGATCAACCTTTGTGTGTAGGAGCTTTATTTCCTCATCTGTGATGGATTCCAGTTAGTTCATCTTAAATGAAACAATAATTGAATCACAATTTGATAGAATGAAATAAGAAGAAAAAGATACTTGTAGGCCTTGCAATAAGAGTTGAATTTGAAAGAAAGGGAAAAACATTTATTGCCACCTTCAGAAACTACATGAACCTAATATTCCAGCACTTACCATTTTCCCATGTCTGCACAAAGTCAAAGAAAGATGATTCTCTTAAGAGTTCAGCCCTCACTCGAGGTTCCACAAAAACATCGATGTTCTTGTGTTTCTTTAACCATCTGCCAAAAATATAAAATGAGGCGAGATAGATTAGCAGGAAACAAGTATCTTTAGGTAACAAGAAAAAAAAATAACTGTGCAATGTGATTTCGGAGCAAATTTTAAACAAGTGTAAATATATTGTCAATTATACAGTATTCTGCAACTAGCAGAACTGGAACCCTGGTCAACAATCAAATCATAACCTAAGAAACCATTTAAGAAGTGTTCTTGAATTGTCTAAACTGGACAACTCATGTAAGCCCTGCAGCTAACCAATCTGGTTCAAGGGGTCATTTAATTTGAACTGACTGTAAAGTGCTAGGAAGGAACAATCAACTGTGGACAAGTGTATGTCAGTACCTTACAATTTAAAGCATGTTTAGAGATACAAATTGAAACTCTTGTCCTTTCAGTGCCACACCATATCATACCACCAAGGTGGTAAACAGAACCCTCTATCAACAAAAAATTTAACCTAAATGCCCCTTACCAGCATATATTGAAGGAAAGGAATACTCGCAGTATGTCGTATAGAAGCATGTTGATGCTACAATTTCTTATACATGTAATAAGTAGTTTGTGTTACTAGTTGCTAAAGCCCTCATGAATCAGTTGATACAAATGTTTTGGTCTGTCTTCCATACTAGTATGAGAAGTCTCAAAACAGCAAGTGTTACTTGGATGACAATCTTAGCCCTTTGTCCCAGTCTGCAATATTAAAACAAGCATGAAAATGACAATGTGGTTGTGGTGCAGCAGCACACAATCTCGCCCGTAAATCAATAGGTTTTGATTTCCATTCTCATCATGGACTTCTCATGCCCATTTATTTCTAATTTCATTTACCCTTGCAATTGGAAAACAGACATGAGAAGAACCGTGGTTTGTTTAAATTACTATCTATGGAAAGTATACTGTATGTTTTTTTTCTCTTTTTCAATACTTTTATTTTAATCATTTTTCCGTTACAGGCAAAACAAGAACTCATGTCTTTGAATTTTGTCCTTTCTTAATTGAGTTCCATCAGGAAACTGGGAGCATAGTGTCAATGAGTATTTTTTTTTCCTTAAGCTATGATAAGGTCGAATTAGACCAATTGGGCATCACTATCACAAGTATTTGAACATGGAGCCTCCAATAAGTGGAGAAGGGAATCAACCTGTAGCTCAAGTCCTTACTAAATTGACCAACAAGAGGACTTATCTTTCCGTACATCGGTTTGACCAATAATGGAACGTCTGAGACCAAGAAAATAGTTAAAGAGGGGGCAAATGACATCGGAGAGTAAAGATAAAATCTTTTGGGTATAGTCACGCTACAAGAAATTTAAGTCAACAAGCTAGAATAAAGAAATGTTTAAACAAGTCCTAGATGCAAAGGTGTGGCTATAGTCGTAATTATACCTGACCATCTCAACACAACGAATACGAACAGTATTGGAGTTTGGCTTCGTCAAAATAAGGACTATTTGTGGTGGGGATTCCCATTTCAGCAAAATCTGCAAGTATGTAGCTAGAAAGATTATGCGTTAACAAATAAAACTACAAAGAAAGAATAATAGACAATGCGAATAAATAGAACCAGAGGAACATATAGATCAATGATATCTCAGATATATATGGACCAAAAATATAACCGATAAGGAAACATTAAAAACTGTCATATACTAAGCATCAGCAAGGCTGCTTCAACACAACTCAGCATCAACAGTTTCAGTCGAGAAGCAGCATCTCATACATAGAGATAAGGATGAAAACTTAACAATATATACATCTGAATCACAAGGTCATTAACTCAGTTTCCTGTGTTTTTCTTGTGCATGAAAATAGTTTACCTGCTTATTGCTGCGTTCTGCTGTCGTTATGTCTCCCTTTTCGAATGACACAATTTCATGCTTGTGCTGGCCATTTTTGTCTCCATTGGATCCCCATGAAAGCTTAAAGGATGCCTACAATGAACAGAAACAAACATGGTAATGGATATAATGAAAGAAAAGATAATGGAGCCAAGCTCTCATGATGTTGTTCTTCCTTCTAAACAGAAATGGTATATTAAGACATAATGGGCAACAGAGTTTGGAGTGGAAACGATTAGAGGTTTCAAATAGCTAAATCATTGTTCTTTGTCTTCTCTAGTAGGAGGCTGCAAACCAATTTGGACTTTCTGTTTTTTTTTACCTTAATGACGTAAAAGAGACCTGCACAATTTGCAGGGATGGCTAAAATGACTAGGCAACTCTGTTGCATGGTTTTACAATGGGCCTAAGAAGGCCAGGCCATGAAACAGACTCCACATAATTGAAAACAAAAATAACAAACAAAAAATACCTGACATGTGGAAAGAAGACATAACAACTTCGTTGCATGGTTCACAGGTCATAAAATAGAGTCCATATGTACATTCTTATATTGAAAACAACAATAAACAAAAGAAAATACCTCATATGTCGAAACAAGGTACAGCGATATAGTATTACAAATATCAAGGTAGAGATCCTGACAGAAAAAAACAATCTATATATATTTACCTTTCTAGCAACCACTCTACAAGGCATGTTGGAACTGGCATTTTCCACATCATCCTGAAGAAACCCATGTGAACAAATTCCATGTTTGCCACAGCACCTTTCACTTTGTTCTATAGCAGGATTATCAACTGTTAATTCATTGGGTAAATTAGCTAGACTTTCTTCATTTGAGTGACAATGATTACAGTCAGTTAGAGATCCTGCAACATGAGACAATCTTTACATCTATATTGAAGTCTCGCAGAAGAATGTATCAAAAAGTTTGAAGTAATATAAGTTCCAGATTGCAATAGAACGCAAGGAGAATTGAAGATGTTATTTGCAATGAATGAGCAGTATTTTGAGATTTTGGTTTCCCGCTAAAAAGCTGGGATGAAACTGAATGAATTGAAAACATATAACAATGCATAATAATTTATGATAACAAAACAAAAAATATTTTACGTAAATCGTTTAATTATTCATTGCATTTATTGGAGCTGTTTAAAGAAACAAAATCAGAGAGTCATGCAAAGTGCTCAAAAGTAATTGAGCTTTGTTGGCTTCTGATTCCTTGATCAGAAAAATGTCACTGACTGGTTGACCTTTCCTTTGAAGATAGAAGGATCCTTCATACTAAATATTTGAACAATTTCACATTAAGAAAGAAAAGACAGCAGAGAAAAGTCTTTGACATAATCAAAGAAGCAGTTTTTCTAGATAAAAAAGGAAAGCTACAAAAGAGTAACCATCCGCTTTATTCAGATGTTTCTAAACATTTACATATTACATATCAAACAATCAAAGTAGTAGTAGATACCTTTATGACCAATTTGCAAGTTTCTTGCCCTTTCCATTTCATATTTACGCTTCCACTCAGCAGCCTCATCTTGCGCAACAGCCTTTTGTTCAGCAACATGTCTTAATGCTTTAGCAACAGCTGACAGTAATAAAATCATGATGTTACTTGGGATTTCATTCACAAATAAACTACAGCGTCATGCTAAAAAATATCTAATTCAATCGGTTATCTTGGTGTTCAGGCTACCATTGCAAGGGACATGAACCACATCTTGTCTAGAAGAAGAAAAGATTAGAACCCTGTTTGAAGTGTATGTTAATTCATGCTTATGTGCTTGATTCCCTTCATCGAGGAATAGCTCCTTTAAAATAGGACAATCAGATTTGTCGCCATTTTTTATGCCTAAGATAGCATGAATGAATGATTTAAAAACATCAAGTGATTTAAGAAAAATACCTGAACATATATCTGAAAAAACCCTATACATAAATGGATTCCTATGGCATATATTTAATGCTTAACCAAAGGATTTACTAGTAGAGCTCTACAAGTTTGGTGATGTACTAGTACAGCTTATTTCCGAGGGGCAAGTTAGGAAGGCAAGTAGAGCTTATGTCAAATATAGTGGCAAGTTTAGGAAGTTAGATATCGTCCACTGCTCATTTAATGTAAACATGACTATGAATTGTTCAAATTACTCCAATTATTTGGAACTTGGAGAGTTTGATGCTGTGGTCCCGCCATTGAAGGTATTATTTTTTACCTTTCTAGTTTGTTCTGTTTTCCTCTCAAAATCGCTACCTCAGACAGCAGTGAGGGTCCCTTCCCATGCAATCAAACCATCATATAGAAGTCAGGTCACTGAATAAGGAGTTCAACTTGAAGATAATAACCTCAAGAGAAGTTACACAATTTAACTCTATCGGAGACACTATACATCTCAAAGTCCCCAGCCTACAAGAGCTTCTAGTTCGGAGATGGGAATGACAATTCAGTACTATGGTAGAAACTGAGACTAAAGCAAAAAGTTTTGCCTGATCACATCTATATTCAGAAAGCAAAAGCTTTAATTGCTCCACTTCTGCATGTACCAGGAATCACAAAAGATTCAACAAGAGAAATAATTAGAGGGAAAAAAAAACAACCAATAAAACACGACACAACAGTGTGCCCGCATTTTCCAAATTAAACTCGCAATGCGATTGCAGTTGCTCGTAGCAGTAATAAAGGTTACAGCACCATCATTCTTCGGGAGATTAGAATACAATAGTATGTCATCAGAGGCCGGATAGAAAAGTTAGGCAAGTGACATCAAACACAAAATGCGCACAGATGACATCTTACTTCTCAATGCCTCAGAGAATTCAACCAAATGGTCATCCGTCGCCTTCATGGGCTGATAGATATACTCAAGGATAGCCTTTTCCGAATCCTGATGAGCAATTTTATTCACAAAACCATTCTCCTTGGGCTGTGAGGAGGTTCCATTAGCAACCACTTTATCATCAGAACCCTGCAACATCTGTGCAACTCAGTTCATCGGCAATTTGAGACTGAATCATCACAGTAATAAAAAAAATGGACAAATAGAAAACACCATAAGAGTCCTCACCAAATCCATCACCATACTGCAATTTGATCAGCGAAAAAGAAAACAAAAAACAACACAAAAAAATATCTAATTAACGAAGCCAAATCGATATACTAATTTTGCCTAGACCTCCAACAAATCTTGCAACAATTATAACAATAACCACAACGACAATACAGATTACAAGGACTAATAATAGCAAATCACAACTCACAGGACGTTGATGAAAGATCAAAATTACCGGAGGGATCAAATCGTTGTTGGAGGACATGGCGATAGAGATAAGTCTCTTCTCCTCTCCTCTTCTCTCCTTGCTGCTTCTGCTCTCTCTCTCTCCCTCTCTATCTCTCTCTCTCTTCGTTGCTGTCCCAAGGAGTAAAGATTTGGGGTTCCTTTAGCCCCCTATTTATAGGGAGGAGATTTATGCGAGGAAGAGAGGGAGGGAGCAGAGAAGAGCAAGAAAGGAAGAACAAGTAGTACATTACAACTAGAGATACCACATCAACCGCGTTAATAAATATAATTCTCATTTCTATTTTTGTAAAAAAATAAACAAAACGTTCTTTCACTTCTTTATTTTATTTTATTTACGTTGTTAATATATTAATTTTTTACTGCCATCATAATTTTTAATCACGAATTTTTAAAGATTTTAAAAAATTCAGATTAAGAGTTAGACTATATTTATTATTTTTATTAAGGGAAGAGGTTGGGAGATGGTGGGTGCGTGTACGTTGTGTGGGCCTCTCTCTCTCTCTCTCTCTCTCTCTCTCTCTCTCTCTCTCTCTCCGCCACAACGCCTCTCCCTCACGTGACACATTTTCCCTTGTCCTTTGACCCTTCCTACCCAGCTCAATTCAGCGGTCAAACCCTTTTTCTTGACCAAAAATAACAAAATATAGATGTATATGGACAATAATAATTTAATTGTTTCGTAGATTGAATTTTGATACAAAAATTTATATAAAATTAAATTTGAATATATCTCATTATTGGAAAAAAAAGTGATCCCTTAACACTCTCAAACTCAACTATTATTTAATCGTAACAAAATTTGTACTCATCGGTTGACACGCAATTATGCAGAAATATTAATTAAGATATACTTCTATATACTTCGAGATAGAAAAATCGAAAAGTGTAAGTTTATCTTTAATTCTTACGATTAAATTAGTCATTGTTTGAATATTTTATAGTTTATTTCAATATTTTAAAATTTATAATAAGATAATTTCAAAAACTATCTTACTATAATTTCTTTTTCCAATGTAAAATAATGTATAGGATAAATACTTTGTAATTCTATTATTGGAATGCAACATCATCATGCAGTAGCAAGGATACAGATAAAAAAAAGTGAGGTGTTTTACTTCGGTTGGAGAGAGAAGGTACACTGGTACATTTCACTCATCATGTTCTATCTTCCTAATTCTAATAAATAATTTAATAAATTAATTTTAATTATAAATAAATTAAAATATAATAATTATAGATAAGTGTAAATGAATATTTAGATAATAAAATAAAATATATTTTTAATAAAAAATAGACTTAATTAATTTTAAAAACTTATATAAGTAATATAAAATTAATCTCACAAATAAATATTTTCATAATTTCATTTTTGTCAAAAAGATTGATTAAAAATATTAATAAATAATATAAAATTAATCTTATGAATTACTATTTTCATACTTTTTTGTTAAAAATATTGATTACAACTATTTAAAACTAAATTAAAAAATAATATAAAATTAATCTCATGAATTAATAATCTAACAATAATAATTCTATAAAAAAATTAAAAAAATATGCTAATAGATAATTTACATTATAAATTAAATATAAGGTAATAAAACATTTTCTTACAAAAAATAAATGTGTCAAAATAATTTATGAAACTTATTTTAATCTCACATGTAAATTAATAAAATACTGACATTAAAATAAATAAAAAATACTAATTAAAATACAATGATAAATAAAACTTAATTATTTATCATTAAAAGTTTAGTAGAAAAAGAAAGAGAAATAAAAAAGTTAAAAAATGTCAACATTAAAAAAAATGCAACAACAATATTAGCAAGAAATCTTGAAGTCACGATAACCTCATATTTTGATCTTATTTTAGGTCTTTGATTTTGTCAAATGTCACCTCATTTGGTATAATTAGACGGAATCTAACTAGTTCCACTTACACGAAATAGAATGTGAAATTCTTCGAATTTTACGAATAATTTGATTTAATATATTAATTTTAATTATATTTAGATTAATTAAAATATAATAATAAATTAATTTGATAAATAAAATTCAATAGATATTTGAATAAAATATGAGAATTAAAAGGATAAAATATATTTTTAATGAATATAAATGTTTAGTTATATTTAAAAAATTATAATACTAACTTTTATATTATATATTTAATAAATAAGAATAAATTATTTCCTACAAAATATAATTAAAGAATATAAATTTAGCCTCACAAATAATATAATAAAATATTGTGTGAAAATATTTTATTTTTATGTTTAATATAATAAAATAGCTTAGGAAACTCAATTTTAAAATTTTAAGAAAAGAAAATGTGTTGATTAATTTTTTTTATAATTATATTATTGAATTGGACAATGCTATATCCTCCTAATTGAGTCATTATAGCATATATAGTAATTTGTTAAACATTTTAGGGTATTTTTAATATATGAGTGTTAGGAGAATTTTTAGAAGGATGAATTAAGAGAGAGTAGTATTTTCTTATTAAATAAACATAATAATTAATTCATTATTTAAGAACATAAATATTATTTAAAATAAAAGTTAATTAAAAAAATAAGATATGAGAGAGAAGGAAGAGAAAAAAAAATTAAAGTGTCAAATCAAGAAAAAGAGAAAAATAAAAAAGGAAAAAAAAATGAATTCTGTCATCAACTTTTGATTCCTGCTACAAGTAAAAATTCAAAGCTAGAACCTTATCCCAAATTTCAATCTTAGATTTTGACCTCAAAGGTGAGAAGGGGTGGAGCCTGGTCGACCAAATTCTACTTGTCTTATTAGTTCACCAACCTCTTTAGTAGCATACAAACGTCATAACAAAAGTTGGTTTTGGAGGTTTTTCCACTGGTACTAAATCTTGAGGTTGACCGTCAGCTAAAAAAAGTAACTCATGTTCACTAAGAGAGAGAGAGGACGACTAATTAAATTTTATTGATATATTTTAAATTGAAGAATTGAGAGTTAATAATTTCGAGTTTGAATTTTAAAATCGTCAATTTGATTAGAAAAATATTATTTTATTTTTTCGACTTCAGATTAGTCGAATGTTAATAATTCTAGACATCGAAGGCTCCGAGTGACTAAAAAAAGGGGCAACTAAACAAAATAAGGTGTATCTACTAGAATGGAAGGCCGTTAGGAAATAAAACGCTTGCATCAAATAATTTAGGATTATTTTCATTTACCTCTTTTAAATTATTACAAAAAATCAGATCTAACTTTGATGTATAATACCAGACAGAAGCATACCTGAACTTAATCGATTGACCAATTTGATTCAAAAGTTTTCTATTTTTTAATATTAATGTATAAAAATATTAGTTTACTCTTCTCATAATTCTTCTTATTTTTTTCTCACTTTTTCTATCTTTTTTCTCCCCCGCTCAAATTTTTCTCTTCGCTCTAACTTCTCTCTCGCAGCCCTTCTCTCCCCACGCTCGCCTATGCTCGCTTGCGGGCGCAGGCAAGCAATCCTTGCTCGCCTGCGTAAATTGAGAGAGACGAGAAAAAAGTGAGAGTGGGAGGGAGAGAGGGAAGAGATATGAGAGGAGGAGAAGGAGAGAGTGTAGAGAGAGAATTAGGGATGGCACCCGT
>LTAE01009186.1:0-19067 GCA_001647135.1 Pontederia paniculata
AAGTCTTCCTCCTTCGGCTGCATCAATAGAAAATGGAAAGAATTTCAAACTTCAAATATTTGGTGATTATATACGAAGATCCTTCTTGATTTAGCTTATATTCCCAAGAATCAATAATGATGATACCGATCATTCAGAAAATGGAAAAATGGAAACAAATCGGTATATATTGAAATCAAAAAGGGATTATCGGGGTAAGCTTTATAGGAATGGGATCAACCTAGATAAGTGTATCTTTTCTGTCATCAGATCTCAAGCACGGTCACTAAAAGTCTGATAAGTAATGTAGCCTATAGTCGAAGTGCATGGTCAATCTGGTTAGATCTGGAAGAAAGGTTTGAAAAGGTGAATGGCATGAAGGTTTATACAGTTCAAAATGACATTTTTTCTTGTTCTCAAGGAGATTTATCAATTTCTGATTATTGTACGAAACTCAAAAATCTTTGGGAGGAATATGAGCAAATCACACCTGTTTTGTCTTCACTTGATGTGCTGAAAGAGTATAGAGATCATCTTGATAATAAGAAGTTATACAAATTTTTAATGGGTCTTGCAGATGGTTATTCTCATGCTCGATCTCACATTATACTAATGAGTCCCTCTCCTTCAATTAATCGAGCTTATGCACTCTTAGCAGAAGAGGAACAGAGACAAAAGAAAATTGGTGGAGTTGATCAACAAATAGCCTTCTTGAGTGCCAAGATTTAGCAAGCTTTCAATAAAAATAAAAGAGACAATTCAATTGTGTGTGATTTCTGCAAAAAATCAGGACATAAAAAGAGCCAGTGCTATAGGATTTCCTCCAAACTTCAAGTTCAACAAAGGGAAGAATCAGATTAATCATGCAAATTCAATTGGATTGTTAACACATCAAGGAGAAAGTGTAAATCCTGATAGTGCAGAAGCCTTGCAAAAGTTTGTTTCCATGTTCACTGAGGACCAATACAACAGAATCATTCAGTTGCTGAATAAGGAACATGCAACAAGTACTTTTGATCCTATTGTTAATTTGGCAGGTACAACTAGTTTTCTTTCTTTGCACTCAACATATTCTTGGATTTTAGATATTGGGGCTTCTAACCATATGACCTCACGTTTAGATTGGCTTGCAAAAGCCTTGCAAAAGTTTGTTTCCATGTTCACTGAGGACCAATACAACAGAATCATTCAGTTGCTGAATAAGGAACATGCAACAAGTACTTTTGATCCTATTGTTAATTTGGTAGGTACAACTAGTTTTCTTTCTTTGCACTCAACATATTCTTGGATTTTAGATATTGGGGCTTCTAACCATATGACCTCACGTTCAAATTGGCTGATTGATGTCAAGTCATTGTCAATGAGTAAATTTGTGACTCTACCAGATGGAAGTACTTCTCATGTCTCACATATAGGCACTTATTTGTTAAGACAAAACAAGAAATTACTTAATGTGCTTTGTGTTCCAGATTTCAAATTTAATCTCATCTCTGTGGGTCAATTGACTATGGAGTTAGATTGTTCAGTGATATTCACTTCTGATATTTGTCTAATTCAGGCTCACTGCAATGGCAAGGTGAACCAGATTGGTAAAATGATCAATGGTCTATATCATCTAATTGAGGCTGGTGAAGATTCAAAGACATTCAATGCTTGTCGTGTGTCTGCTGCTGCTACTGGTTCATCCATGGAAGTTTGGCATAGAAGATTGGGACACATTCCTTTGGATAGAATTCAGTTCATTCATTCTATTTCTTGTAAAAGGGACGATTCATTTCATTGTAAAGTTTTTCCTATGGCTAGACAAAATTGTTTGCCTTTTTCTGATAAAAGTTTTCAGACTCAGAATAGTGAAACAAAATTGAGTTTAATTCATATAGGCACATGGGGTCCTTTCAAGGTTCCAACTTATGATAGACGTAAATACTTTGTTACAATCGTCGATGATTTTAGTCGAATGACTTGGGTTTATCTGATTGCTGACAAATCTGATTGTGCTCAAATTGTTATGCAGTTCATAGCATTTGCAGAAAATCTTTATGATAGCAAAGTTAAAATTGTTAGAACAGATAATGGCTCAGAATACTGTAATATAACTTGTCAGGAATATTTTATAAAAATGGAATCCTACATCAAACAAGCTGTATTTATACTCCTCAACAGAATTGAGTAGTTGAAAGAAAGCATAAGTACATTCTTGAGACAGCAAGGGCCATAATGTTTTACTCTAATTTGCCACTCAAATATTGGGGAGAGAGTATTCTTACAGTCGTACACATAATTAACAGATTGCCACTTAAAGTACATAAAAACCTCTCTGCATATCAAAAATTTTTCAATGCTACTCCAGACTTTAATCATTTTAAAGCGTTTGGATGTTTGTGCTATACTACTAACAAGTTGATAACTAACAAATTTGATAAAAGAGCTATTCCCTTTGTTTTCCTGGGGTATTCTATGAGACAAAAGGGCTACAAGGTCTTAAACTTGGATACCAACAAAGTGTTAGTCAGCAGAGATGTAAGGTTTTATGAGAGTATCTTTCCATTTACTCTTCAAAAACAGAAATCAGATTTATTCTTTGAGGATATCTTCAAGTTACAATCAGATCAAAGTCTTTCACAAGAGTCTAATGATCAGCCTATGTCAGTCTCTCCTGGTCTTTTTCCTTCTGAGGAGTTGTCTAAATCATTTTTTGACACTCCAGTTCAACCTTCTGATACTCAAGTGCAAAATTCTGCTATTGAAATAAACCCGAATGCTGAATAACAAACTCAAGAATCTGATATTCTTCATGTTCAAGATTTGGTTTCATCTCAAGTATCTGTCAGAGAGAAGAGAATTACAAGACCACCAACATGGTTGCAAGACTATATCACTGGAGATTTGGCAAATTCCAGTTCTTGTCATCCATTAAGTAACTTTGTTAATTATTCAGCATGCACACTTCCATATCAAAATTTTCTATCTGCTCTTTATGTTGTGTTTGAACCGACCACTTATGATCAAGCTGTGCAAGATGATAAATGGAGAGAAGCTATGGATTGTGAACTCAAGACTTTGGAATCTAATGGAACATGGAAGGTTGTAGATCTGCCACCAGGAAAGAAACATGTTGGTTGTAAATGAGTGTATAAAGTTAAAATGACTGCTGTAGGTGATGTAGAAAGATATAAAGCCCGGTAAGTTGCGAAAGGTTATAATCAGAAGGAGGGCATTGATTATACAGACACGTTTTCTCTAGTGGCTAAGCCTGTAACAATTCGAGCTATGATGATTTCTGCAGCACAAAATGGGTGGCCTCTTTTCCATCTGGATGTCAACAATGCGTTTCTAAATGGAGACTTATACGAAGAAGTGTACATGAAGCTACCACAGGGATTACATAGACAGGGGGAGAATTCCAAAAATAAAGTGTGCAGACTTCTAAAATCGTTATATGGATTAAAACAGACTTCAAGACAGTGGAACATTAAATTCATTGAAATCTTATTGAGTGAAGGATTTACTCAGAGTAGAAATGATTATACTTTGTTTACTAAATCAGTAGGGATTTCTTTCGTGGCTTTCCTTATTTATGTCGATGACATTTTAGTTACAAGAAACCATCTCCTTACTATAGAATGTGCTAAAGCAGCTTTGCAGTCAAGAATTAAACTCAAAGATCTCGGAGAGGTTCATTTTTTCCTCGGAATGGAGGTTCTCAGGTCAACCAAAGGAATCTTCTTAACACAGCGGAAATATGCCTTGTCTCTTCTGTCTGATCTTGGTCTTATTGGTGCTAAGCCAGCGGGCACACCATTAGAACAAAATCAGAAACTTACCAGAACTATGTATGATGAGTACTTAAGACAGACTGACTCCAATGCTCCAGTTGATGTTCTTTTGACTGATCCAGAATCATTTCAAAGGTTTATTGGGAGACTCATATATCCTACCAACACAAGGTCAAATATCACCTTTGTTGTCCATCATTTAAGTCAATTCATGCAAAACCCGAAGGTATCACATCTTGACGCTGCTATTCGAGTGGTTCGATACTTGAAACAATCTCCTGGCAGAGTCTCTTCTTTTCTGCAGATAAGAACAATCATGTTTCGATGCATTGTGATGCTGACTGGGCAGCTTGTGCCTTCTCTCGTCGTTCCGTTTCCGCATTTTGTATTCAGATTGGTGGCTCTTTGGTTTCATGGAAATCAGAAAAAAAAATGGTTGTTTCTCGTTCCTCCGTCGAGTCTGAATTTCGTAGCATTGCATTGGCAGTAGCCAAAATTGTTTGGCTAGACAGACTCTTCACAGACCTCTCATTTTCTCTACTCAAACTTGTTACTATTTTTTGTGATAGTCGAGCAGCTATACAGATTGCTGAGAATCTTGTTTTCCACGAGCGAACCAAACACATTGAAGTTGATTGTTATTTTGTTCGTGATTATAGCTTGAAGAAGTTGATCGTCTTGCAGCATGTTGGCACTTGAGATCAATTGGTTGATATGTTGACTAAGGCGTTGAGTAAACATCAACATGACTACTTAACCAGCAAGATGGAGTTGTTCGATCTATTTCAACCTCCATCTTGAGGGGGAGTGTTGAGACATTATACATGTATTTGTGTTCTGTTGTGTATACCGTCGACAGTTTTTTTTCTATTTTTACTGTGGCGTTATGAACTATAGGGATCTGATATAATTTGTAACACTTGATATAAACTTCCCATATAAAAAGGGAAGGATGAGATATTTTGAGACTATGCAGAATATAATTCTTTCTCTCCTTCTCTCCACATCGTGTTCTCTTTGTGATTGCTACGACAATGTTCTTGGCGCTTCCAGTTGTTCAATTGCAGAACGATTCAGAAAGGTTTGAATCTTAACAAATACTATATTGTTTCTTTCCATATCAAGAGAAAACTTATCACAAGATCAACAACCACTAATGTAACTTACCCACAAGATAACCCAATTTTTTGGAACTTTTTTCATCACACAGAAGTGATCTAATTCCGTGCTGCAAACCAAATGTGATTTTTTTTCGATCTCAAACCATAAACACCACAAAGTTCAAAGTTATTGCCAATAGACATGAACAGAAAGCAGACGATTTGATCCCAAAAAAAGAAAGAATTGAGGTGCTGAACAAAAGTTAAAATTATAAATGACATAAGACGTATCTACATGATACTTCCGAGGTGTCTCTCAAATTGATGAGAGAAAATGTCATCATCATCTCGCCGAGAAGTCGTCAATTGCCTTTGGAGTGATCACTTCAGAGCCAGGGGCTAAAATTAGAGTTTTCAAGAATCTGAGGATTAAGTATTGACTATCACAAAAAAAATTCTCTACAAAATTTATAGAAGAGAAATTGTCGAGGGATCAAAACCGCTTTCATATTTTCAGGTGGTGATGTTCTTTTAATGAGTATTGATGATACAATTTGAATTGGCAATCAATAATAACAATCAAAGCATCATAAATTAATCGACAGTTGCCCCATTTGGATTGGGAATTAAAGGTAAAAGAATAGATACAAGAATAAACTACAATTAGAATATAGGTAAACATATTCCAAAAGAATAGATAAAAATGAATTTCTAAGTTTCTTAAGAATAAAATTTTCAATTTTTTAGAATATAGATAGTGATTTTAGAGATTTCAAGATTATTTATTTTAAGGGGTGTTTGACAAAATTTCAAAAATATCTCGATATTCCTCTCATTATTCTCAATCCATACATCCCCTTCTTGTATTCGGGCCTAAGGAATAAAGTTTAACACTGGACAGGGAATACAATGAGTCCATCTATTTGGTTCAAGAATATCACCAAGAACAAGGACTTATTCTCTATTTTTTTACATACATGAGGGGCATCATTAAATGCAAAAACACACGAATTTGTGAGAGCAAGTTGTTCTTGCTCTACCCACCAAGAACTTGACTGGTGGGTTAAGGATATTGAAGCATTTATGAGGTTAGTTGTCCTTTCCCCTCGAGCAAAAAGTTGAAACCAAAAAGGCCGGGCCAACAGGCCTTGTATTCTGGTACAAGGAATAAAATTTAATCATAGGGGCAGGAAATACAACAATACAAGGAACTAATTCTGCATATGAAACTTGGCCCAAACTCCAAATTTTGTTATTTTAGGTTGTCTGAAACTTGTCACGGTATGACCACAAAAATAAGTAGTCTTAAGATGACAAAGCCACAATACCATAAACTTTTATACTATTATTTTGTGACAAAATTTCGATGCTCATATAAGAGTATCAAATTAAAGATAATCATATTGCCTTCCAGGCCTATAATCATGCACATACCTTTCGCATAGCAAAACTACACATGTTAGTTCATTTTTTATGCACATGTTTTTTTGAGACCGAAAAGAATGGTTACCCTATGTGACCATCCATGATTTTATTCATATTAAAATTTGAAGTTACATAGATTTTCAAGCAGAACGGCTCCTCTTCCAACACCTCAATAAACTTTTTGCCATTTGAACAAAATTTTCAAAATATGCACTCATTTCGCTGGACCCAAATTGACCACAAGAAAGCAAAAGGATACACGCGCCGTTGTCTTTGTACATACACCATATGTAGATTTTTGCCCTCAGTTCTAAATGATTTTCGGAAATCTTGAGCAGAACTATACTCGATCATTTTGCAATCCGACCTATGCCACACATATCTTGCCATTGGACAATAAAAAAAAAGTGATTGATCTCCCATATTGCTGCATCACATAGTGCACAAGAAGTTTGCACCTCATCGTTCCATTGCAATAAATAATTTCTTGCCGGTAATCACATTCTTAGAAGCCATGCAAATATTTTGATTTTGATTGGAATCAAAGAGCAATTTCTGTTGTTAAAGCCTTATAAACATTCTTAACTGGAAATGGGCCCGCATTCTACACCCAACTGACATGGCGGTCTGAAACAGGAGCTATGTTCTCTAGTCGGCCCATAATCACTCTACCTCCCCTTGTATGCAGGCATGAGCACCAATCTTGTACTCTTTTCTCCACTCGCTCTACGATAGGTGTCTAGTCATTGTTGCGGATTCTGTTATCCGAGAGAGGGAGCCCCAAATATGATATCGACAAATCGTAGATGGTTACCTTCAACTTCTCTGAACATCTGCTAGTCACCTCCTCCTCTACCAAACCAAAAGGAATAGACGAAGACTTTAGATGACAATAGTTAGTCCAAAGAAGTCTCCTAAAATATCAATAATCATTACAATCATCCTCGTCTCCACCACACCACCCTCTATAAAAAATAATGTATCATCAACATATTGTAATAAAGGAATGAGGGTACTCTTGATTGGACGAGAAACCCTTAATGATGCAAGCTTCATAGGTTGAGAAAATACATCTGGCGAAAGTGTCAGATAGCAAAAACAAATAACATAGGATCTAAGGGGCAAACTTGTCACTCATGGTTGGACCCAACCACCAATTGGACCGACACTAATAAGGACAAAGAAAGAAACGATATAGATGCATCGTTTCATCTACGAGATACATGTCGAAGGGAAACCTCGACGATGAAAAGAGATCCATAAAAATGTCCAATCTAAAAAATTGTATGCCTTCCGAAAATCCACTTTCCAAAGAAAGCCACTTGTATTTGTTCATTTCCAAAATGAGACTATTTTTTATGCTATAATAAAAGTATCAGTAATGAATCTGTTTGAGATAAAAGCATATTGTACTTGATGTAATAAAGAACCCAAACCCTCCTAGAGTCGATTTGCTAAAACCCTTGCCACCAACAGATAAATCGCATTAGTAGATAGGACAATGGGTTGATACTCCTCCACCCATTCTGGTGCAACCTTCTTTGGCATAAGGAACATAAAGAATCTATCTAATCGTTCAAAATCTTGATTAACTATTGCAAATTCCAATATCATGGTTATGATGTCCGAACCACCACCGACCAAAATTCCTTAAAATAGAAAATACGAAACCCGTTAGGACCTAGTGCACCCTCACTTTTAAAATCCTTGAGGGCTTGTGTTACTTTTGCCTTAGAGAAAGGTCAGATCAGATGATTGTTTTGATTAGGTGATAATTACGACAATCCACTTACGCGCCATTGCCATTCCATTTGTCGTCATCTGGTGAACTATCAAAATGTTCAACTATCACAACACCAACCTCATCTCGTCTCGAAACCAAATTCTCACCCATTTGGATATGTTCAATATATTAGTCTTTCGTTGGCCACTAGCAAACCTATGAAATTATTTAATATTTAAATCGCCCACCTTGAGCCAAATTTGCCTAGACCTTTGTCTCCAATGAGTCTCTTCTTTTTCATCCTCATCCATAATAATTTTTTGGAGATTTCTTCTAGCTCCTCTTTCCGCAGAGCGAGCTCTCTCAAGTCTTCAGTTTGGTCAAGATAAAAAATAACCGCTAAAGTCTCCCTTCCCCGTTGTTCTCGGGACTCTTTTAGCTCCCTCTTATACTCCTTTAGTCGTGTTCTAAGACCACTTAGCCTTGCATGTAGAGTCCTTACCGTAGGATATTTCTCCATTACTCCAGCTATAAATTTTCGAAAATTTGCCTCCATAAGCCATGTCTTCTAAAACTTTGAAATATGAGTCAAATGACTCACCATCATTTGCTTGCCAAAGAAGAGGTGTATGATCCAAGAAGGGTTGTTTCCAAAGCATTCATACTTGCTAGTGGGAACAAATCAATTAGCTCTACAAAACCAAGAAACTTATCTAGTTTTAATCAAGCTTTTGGAGATTGAGATACAATGGAGCTTCTCCAAGTATATCTACAATTATGGTTAGAAAAGTCATAGTCCATGCTCATCTATGAATTCATGAAATCCCTGGGATCCACTATCCCTCTCTCTTCGATGATAAGATCTATCCTCCAACTCTAGTGTGACGCTAAAGCCCCCCAACTACCCATGGTATGCCATTGTGTTCAGCACATAAGGTCTGCAGTTCCTCCCACATTCCCAATCTGCATGCTTTAGCTTGAGGGCTATATATGCATGTCAAGAGTAATTGTAGTCCGTCTATCCTTGATAGGATCACCGACATCGAGTACAAACCAACTCCATTCCTCAACTTTTTAAAATTTCAACCCCTTCCAACCAATTATACATCCTCTCGATCCGCCCAGTGCGTCAAAGTAATAAATCCATCATACACAGAACCACCAGTGTCACCAAATTTGTTGATTACATGAAGTCAGCTTTGTCTCTTGAATAAATGCAATATCTATTTTCATGAAATCAAGTATCTTCCAAGTGATATCGTCTGTTCTGGTCACCTAGTCCTCGCACATTCCAAGTGGCTACATTCATTTGGAAATCTCATGGACACTCATAGCCACAGATCTTGTAATAACCCCCATTTGTTCAAGATCGTTCATTGCTAGATGTCTCGATTTTCTCTTTGCCTAAATTGTATAGGCCACCAATTTTAATTCTTGTGTCCTAGCCGCATCCCTCGCTCCAGCATCAACATGATCAATTTTGTGTTTGTTCCTCGTTTGAAAAATTGTTGAAAGTGATCCTGGAGCTCACAAACATGTCATGCTACTTTATGTCTATTTATTGGACTCCACCGGATCCATACAATTGGCTTTTTGTCCATATAAGATTTGAGTTGTCATGTGGGTCTCCTGGTTTACTGACTTTGTGTCATCTTCGTAAGAAACCCATTTGGCTATATTGGCTTGCTTTCCTCATTCGTGCCTTTTTATTTTCCTTAGTGAATGGTGTCATTTTGTCCTCCTGATCCGACCGTCAAGTATTAGCCAAATTTCTCGTATCTTCCCCAATTGTCGTCACAGGCTACAGGGTCTCATTTTATGGAGGCGACATTAGTGGGATTATGATGGCATCAGTTATGTGTTGCAATGGTCGCTACAAATTTGCTTATAGCCAAACTTGGTTCTCCTTCTTTGGCCTATGTTCTTTCGTATCCTATGTCAACCTCCTTCCAAGTTCTTGTCTTTTTTTTCTTCTAGCCATAGAGATTCTATATGAGTATCCATCGCCTTCCATGTCCATTTTAGGTGGTATTTGGTTGCCTTACCACATTGTCACGTTCACCTTGGCCTCTCTGATATTGCACGAGTCGAATGAAGGGAAGAAAACGTCGAAGGTTAAGTGGAATGCCTTCTATTGCGATGTCAGTGGTTCTTCTTATAGGCGAACAGCTTACACCACACCACACCACCCTCCGCCTTCATCTAGCAGGTCCATATGATGGATCTACCATCTGCAAGTTGTAGAGGCAATCTCATAAAGCATTTGTACTCGAGAAGGTGGCTCCCTTCAAGTGGTCGACTACACAGGATTTGAGATCGTCCATATTATGTTGAATCATCATGCTCCATGGCCCAACTATCGTCTTGATTGTCTACTTCTCTTGTATTCGTCTCTACTACTAGAGCTTTATTTTACTTTCACCGCCGTTCTCCGACGAGCTATCGGACATCGGGCCTTAATGTCTTATTCCTCCACATTCGGGGCATTTGACGGGGTCTTCGCATTCCCTTTATATATGGCCCCAACTTCGGCACCGATGCATTGAATCTTTTTCCTGCCATGTTGTTTCGACGATCTTGTTGCAGTAGTTTGTTGTGTCACAGTGCAATGATTTGCCATTCATCAAGACTTCCGCTCTGATCTTCATGTGACAACAAAAATATGGGACTCACGCCTTGATGTGTGTTGTTGCGCCCGTGTAGACCCACCAATGATCAATGTTGGCACCAATGATCAATGTTGGCACCGACATGAGAGAGTCTCCAATCGACATTTCGCTCTCCATCCTTTATACTTCCCTACACTCCTCTCTGTTCGTGTCTTTTGTATTAATTCAAAATTAAAGCAAGAAACATTCACTGTAGCATGTCTTCTAAAACACATGTTATGACCATGGATTCTCATGTTGAGTTGGTTAACACACAATGTATTCTTCATTATTTTTGTATAGTGTTAGCTTGGTACAAATCCACTTTATTTCAAACATTCCCCACACATAAACTATAGTCACACGAACACCACAGGAGTTCAGTTATGATGAGAATATGCAACAAAACACAATCAACAGTACGCAAAATAAAAATATATAGGCGAAAAATAAATTTTGAAGAGGGACACACGCAAAATAAAAATATATAAGCAAGAGTAATTTTCGTTGTCGCATCAATGGGAAGAAAGTATCCTTTACCCTCTAAAAAAATCAATTGGAAAAATTGGTCATCTTTGTATTGCAATTATGAAGACTTAATGCATGACAACCTTATTTAAAGCAACCACAGTATTTCGTAAGAGAATCTCCTGCCATACCATTTCTAGGAAACCAGGAGTGATAATTATATTTAACAACCTAAAATAAAATAGATAGTAATAGGATGACAAGTAATCTCATAAGCACACAATTCAGATGATTTGTAATTTCAAAATAAGCAAAGCCAAGCTCATATGATTGCCAAAGCAATTTGATTTCACTAATGAAGAAAAATGCTACAGTAAAAAAATTGCATGTAATAGCAACATCAAAATGCTATACTTGCTATAGTAGGATAAATATTTCATATACAACACTAATCTGCCTCTCAAGAGACAAGAATAAGCTTCTAGGTAACTGAGTTCAAACCTTAGAATCCTTACTAGATGCTATCAACCCTTGCTTCTCAGCTTCAGAATCAATACCCACCATGCTGCTTGATTGCTTAGGAACCACAGAGTCATTCTGCGGTGAAGGATTACCTTTGCTGGTGACAGATTGCTGATAGAGAATACCCCCAACTAGAGTAAGAAGCAAGCAAAGCAAACCAACTGGGCTGGCATGCTTATCCCATATCATCACATTAATAGCTACTGTGAGGAACTTGTTGACAACACCTGTAACCGTAAATGCTGTAGCTGAGATTGCTTTTCTTGCAGCAAACCCAAAGAAGCTTATGAGTAATCCAAAAATACATGACAAAGTCACTGCAAAAAATGGGATGAAGTTGAACCAGTTCCCTGAACTAGATCCAACTGCCGTAAAGACATCTGCATACTCCCCAGTAAGGATCCAGAAGACTGGGGCCATAAGCAAAGATAGAAGATTATTATACAGCACAAAGCCCCAAGTGTTCAGGCCCAGATTCGTGACCATGTGCTTAATGTAGACCATCTCAGTAGTGATTGTGACCAAATACGCTAAAGCCCACGAGTACGCTGTGAGAGTGAATCCCGAATCTGTCATAACATACCCCACGGCACCCCCCAATATTGTCACAAGGGATAAGAACGTGAGCTTAGAAGGGCACGGCTGCTTCCTGAACATCGTGTCAGCTATGGCAACCAACAGAGGAGTCAAAGAACGGAACACAATGAATGTGTCGACATTGGCATGCCGAAGCAGATTGGTGTTGGTGAAGATAGCAAGATAGAAGACAAAGGCTGCAGGCAGAAACTTCTTTGCATTCTCAATTGTGAAGGGATCATGGTAGAGGAAACCCAACTTCCCCAAGATCCAAACGCCGAGTGCAGAGGTCAAGTACTGCAATGCAGTCAAGAGGCCTGGATAATTGAATTTTGTTATGGCAAACTTGTTAATGACCGCAAGCAAGCTCGAACATATTGCGTAACCCACAACAAGACTAGTAGTTGCATAGTACTGCTTCGAAGCTTCGACCTTGATGACAGCCATGAGTTTACCTTCCACCCTTCTGCAAGATTATGCAGTTTATGTTCAAAGCTAGAAACTTTATTCATCTAACAGCTACTTCCATACCCTTGGAGACCAATAAAATGGATGACCAGATCCACCTCATGGAATAAAAAACTCATTAACATTTCGGAATATGGCATCAACATAATGTGCTATCATTTTGGAATTACAAGAAAATCTAACATTGTGATTACTAAGGAATCGACCATACAGCATAATGTATACAGTATGAAACTAAAACAGACTAAACACAATGAATGATTATAACGTTACCAGTTTCAGATAATTTTAGGGAAAAAATTACAGAATATTGGATGGAAATTGACAGAGAGCAAGATCTTTTACCTCGCTTTAAAAATTTCCCCCACAAAAGGGAGCTCCGACGAACAAGAGCGCTGGAGGCGGTCCCAGAGATCCGGAATTCAACTAGAAGGAAACGAAGATAAACCCCACGATTTGGAGATCCCTACGAAAGAACACCTCCAGAGAACAACAATGGTGGAAGTCCCGAACCCTAAGAGCACCTTCGTCGTCGCCTCCAACAACACCATGAGACAAGAAACAAAGCTTCCGGTGTCTCCTCCAACCTTGTGTGTTGTGGTCTTTGGTATTTAATATATATGACGCCTCCAAGCCGTTAACAGTTAGATATCCACCGTTCAAAAGAACATGGACGGTGGAATCCCGATCATGATCATAAGATCTAAAAGGGTGAGGATGAAACGCGATGAACGGTTGGCGATGGGTATTTTTGTCCTTTGGAGTGCACGAATACCGAGGAGGTCTGTTACCATATTTACTGCCTTTAAACTGCAATTGATGAGGGATCCCCTGCAACGCTCTTCACAAGAATAGTCTCAAAATTTGGCACCCTTGTGAACGTGGTGCTCTCCCATTCGCCGTGCAGGGTTTCTGCTGTTACAGATGTTGGAGTAGTGCCCCTTTTGGTGTCGGTGCCCGTGGAATTTTTTTACTTTTCTTAATCATTAAAAAACGCTTTTAAGTTTTGTTTTCTTGAAACAATACGATAATTATGTGAGCATTTTTTTTCCTACGAACACTATTAATTTCAATCAAAAAAGTGTGATCCCTACCGAGGACATCAAAATAAATTTATTTTTCTCAAAATGAAAAACATTTTTTTATTGAAAACATTATAGACATATTTGTACATTTCTGAAAAATAAAACTTGAAAATATCAATATTGAAATAGTGACGGTAGATATTAGGATTATGCTACATAAATGTTTGTAAGTGTCAATTAAATTCAGATATAACATTTATAACTTTCTTAAAAATATATCACGTCGTGTGTAGAATGACTTGTTAGAAATATTATGAATTTACATTTTTTTATCTTTTGATCAATTAACTCGTTAATATATTAATGTGAAAGTCAAATTTTATAATAAGATAATATTGTGAAAATCAATACTTAAAATACAATATTTAATTATGAGATTAGTAAATAAAATATTTTAATACATTATTCAATAAAAAAATATCAATTATTAAATATTTGACACTTTATTACAAAGTCATTTTAACTTATCTTATATTTTATTTATATCTTCTCTTAGCTTATTTTTTTATTTATTTAAAAAACATGGACATTATATCATCTGATATCTTTCGAATTATCTATACTCAAGTCAAGAATAAACCATCGAATTAGTCGATGGACTCGTGTTTTCATTTTTTTTCCTTGAATTCCTTGGATAATATAACCAATTCCTTAGTTTCTTGTCTATTTAAGGGTGAGAATTATTTGTGGTGATTTTGGGCGAAGCATAATGTTGTAAGAGCTAAAAGCAAACTCGACCTCATTGATAGCTTATCTCATGGTAATCAAAGGCAGAGGCGAAGTCAGGATTATTTTGAGTGGGTTCTCTATTGTATAAAGATGAAAGGTAGATATATAAAAGAATTAAATGTGTTAAAATGTGTAAAAGACAAAAAAATATTATAAGTAATGAAAGAATATATAACTACCTAGAACTAATTATTAAACTACACAATGCATGATTTATATAAATATATCAATAAAATTGGTTAAACAATTAATTAAAATAAATATATGGAAACAAATAATGTATTAAAATATAAATGAAATTATGTTAACAATGAATCCGTTATAATTAAAATAATATAGAAATTTTGTGGAAGTAGTAACTAAAATAATTAAAACATAAATATAAAGAGAGTAATAAAATTTATTAAGCGATTGAAAGATATTGATGAATTGAATTTAAGAGAAAAAGAGAGAAAAATGCAAAGTTATTAATAAGATAAAATAATTAAGCACAAGATATTATATATTAATTTTATAAATTGATATAACACATTATGAATAAAAATAAATAAAACAAAAAATGCATGCCCATTATCTATGAGTGATCTAATAATTTCAAAATCATAAATAAAGGCAAGTTTAGAAGATTTTGAAAAATTAAGATAATACATTAGGAAAGAAAAAAATATTTTAAGAAAAATAAAAATTATTATCTATTGTAAGAAAAATAAAATTGGTTAAATATTTTTAAAATGGACCACCCAGATGTAAAACACAAAAAACAAAAGAAAAAAATCAAAACGAAATAAAAAAATCAGTTGAAAACCAAAGTTTAATATAGGAACCGACTGGGTTTGAGCCCCGGCCGGTTGAAACCAACTAAGGTGGTTCTACTACTTGGACAACTAAACAAACCCGAAACTAATAAAAACTATAAGTATATATAGGTTCATTAAAATCCAGTGCCTGCACTTGCAGGCACCGGGGGAACATGAATCCACATGAAAAAATTTGGATGAATAAATTATATTAAACTCATAATAAAATTTAGACATTTACAATTGATTTCTAAATAAATTGTGAGATAAAGAAATAAACAAATAATAATAAAAAATAAAAGTTTAATCTAACTAAAAATATATCCTTTAGTCTATATGTTCTACATCAAGTTCTCCAATTAAAAATAGTTCAACCTCGAAGTTGATAAGCAAAAGTTGGAGAATGTTCATCCTTGATAAAGGGCTTATTCTTTGAGTAAAATATTGCATCAAATTTCAACTTTATATTTTTATCGATGAATAGAGGAATGTCGCACTTCTGTGTAACCTGCAACTTCGAACTATTACGAAGCCTTCTCACTTCAAAAAGGTCGAGTTTAACTGATCACCTTATGATTATTAATAAATAAAGCACTAACAACATTATATTTGTAAAACATGGGTCCACATCAAGGCTCAATGTTTGTCGTGTTCAACTCGAGCGCGAACCGTGTTGAGGCCACGAGTTATTGGACTCTGATGAAGTTTTGTCATAAGAATTTTATTCGTCTTAAAATTTATAGAAACCCTAGATTCTCACCTATATATGACCCCTAGGGCACTAGAGAAACCCAATAAGCCATTATTCTCCTCTCCCCATAGTCATCACTGATGCATGACAAATTTATTCATATTTTCATAACATATTTAGTTTAGTTTTCGTCAATTCATCGTCTTATGAATTAATTTGCCCAACAATTCACTTCATTTTAGTTTTTGAAGTCAGAGTCTATATATTGTTGTTCATTTTCATGTATATCATTTTTTGGTGAGCGACGGAGCAAGACCGCAACGTACTAGAATGGATTCGGCATCAAAATCAATAAGAAACTAAAAATCATGGCTATGATGGACTCCTCACGCCCATGAGCACATAAAAACATACACGGGTGGATTTTCACTAGTTCAAATCTTAGTTTGATCTGTAAGTCGCGACCTATTTTGGTCGATCAAATATAATATGGCGGAAGCGTGTCATAATTCATTTGATTTTTCATATGGATATTATCATAAATGTAACCATAACATAGACTATACATATATATATATATATATATATATATATATATATATATATGTATGTGTGTGTATGTATATATTGATTTTAGAGCAAATCCACACTATTTCATACTTATACATTATACAATATTTTCTTTAATATATACATCCTTATACAAAAGTTATATATCATGAGGAGACATACATTCTTACAAAATGACCAAAGGAAAAGACTTAAGTCTCATCTTTATCTCGTGCAAAAGTGCTTCAATCCCTATAGAGGATCACTAAGCTCACGACACTAGTCTACTAATTTGAAAAATATTGAAAAGCACATTATGAGCAAACTACAACTCAGTAGGTAGGAAACTCATAGTTTATGTATTACAATCTACTCATTTCGAAACAACCAATATGAACATATATCATATCAAATATCATATGTATAATATCATAAGATAAACTAGAACATGTATCGACACCAACATTCACATCTCCATAGCATATCAACAAGTAATTCACTTGTGCAATTGTGTATGCAAAATGTCATATAACCATCATATCACATGTTCGTATAATATTATATAACATGTCATGTACTTTGTGCAATCATGTATGTAACATGTCATATCACCAACTGACCAGATGTATCATATCACCCCTTAGGGTATCGTATCATCCCTACTGAAAAAATATAATCCCTTAAGATATCATATCATCCCTTTCGAGGAACTTCATATCGTTCCTACAAAAAACATATAATTCCGGCAGAGGAAATGCAAATGCATGATAGAAGCAAATGCATTATCTTTTCATATGTTCACACCATCATAGAGCATATAACATCTGATTGCATAATTAGCAATTCATTCATTTGACGAGTTCATATATAACCTGTCCAAAAGCAATTGCAATGAATATAGAAGTACAATTTCATAAACAATGATTTCTTTTCATGGATTTCACAACATTAGTTTGGTATTAGTTTTGCACTTGACAAATTTAGTGAAGTCAATTATAAAATCATAACAATTAGTAAACACAATATATTCAAATAATATAAATTTTACTAAAAGATAGACTCTTAGATATTTATTCCATATAAATATATTCTTCTAATTTGTTCTAGAATGATCACAAAAAAAAATCAACAAGATAACATTGTCTTGTTCCATTTTTGTGTTTTGGCAGACTGAATGATATTGTGGACTATTTAATTCATAACTCATGAAATACATTTGATAATCAAGTCATTCAAATTTTAAATGAAACTATCTATATTATATTAAAAGCAAAGATGTTTAAAGGAGAGCACGACATCTGGCAATTTTTTTAATCGACATGTGTCCTATAAATATTATAATTATTTAAGATATTAATTTTTCAAATAATTTTGTGATAACTGAATAAATTTTAAATATTAATATATCATAACTTCTTAATGAGTGGTTTATTAATAACTAATTAAGAGATGGTTATTTAGCAACCGTACATGGTGCCTCCTTATAAATAAAGGAAACTCGCATACATGTTTCTTCACTTTCTCTTCTCTGAAATTTGTTTATCTATTTTTTAGTTGTATAATAATATTTTATTTTTTTTAATTTATTTATTATTAATTAGTGTAATAAAAGATTGATGAACTTTCACATATTCATTTTCTGCATGTACGATTTATAAACATATGCTTCATTAGCTTTTTGTATTCAGCTTTTTGTTATCTTAAAATTCATATAATATATTGGTAAGATTTATTCACCTTATATTTTTTATGTACTCAATATAGTGGTAAGGTTAATTTATTTTTTATATCTATCTATACTATACTAAAAGCTGAGTGTTTAAGGAGAGAATGATATTGTGGCGAGTAATATACTAGAGATCGAATGACATATAACGGGGTAATATACTTGCACCTTATAAATATGAAGAGGACATCATGTCATCTTTCAAGTCTACAATATTTTTTTCTATTTAAAATTTTGATTGAAATTAATTATTGACTTGATTCTTTTTTAATTATGATAGATAATAAAATCTCATGATCATACGAGAAAGAATTGGGTTAAGAATTAATTTAATCTTTGTGCATTCAATATTTTGAAATTATGTGTCATATAAAAGATATTTTATTCTTGATTTATTTATTTAATTTTCTTTTTGGACAAGATTGTATAATTAGCTATCTTATTTTTTTACATTTAAATGTATTTTTTATATTCACTAATAAACATCTTATAGTTATTTTTACATGTTCTCCTTTATATGATCAATTACTGTCAAAGAATAAAAGATAGTTCTAAAAAATTGAGTTGATTGTGAGTTAAACTTATAATTTCATTAATTTATATTTTATGAATATTTTATTATGCATTGGCATATTTGTTTATAATCATTTAATAATAAATTTGTTACTTTCTAGATTATTATTTGTGCAAAAGCATAAATATTTTTGTAAATTTTTTTTTACTTTAAAGTTGATATAACAATATACATTTGAAATGTTTATAATGTTGTTTTTGATATGGAAACATATTAAAGAGAGAATAGTAA
>LTAE01009187.1:0-25382 GCA_001647135.1 Pontederia paniculata
TATATATATATATATATATATATATATTGTTTGGTAACTATGAAAATATAACAATAATTTCTAATGTACAATATATCAAAGTAGTATTATTTTTCTATTAAGATATTTTAAAATAAAATAATACTAAACATATTTTATACATAAATAACATCTCAAATAAAATATAAATAATAAAAGATAAACTACTTAATAAGAGAAAAAGAAGATTGTGAATATTTTGGAACTTGTGCAACTTTTGAAGAATAGAAAAAAATGTCGATAATAGAAAGTTAGGATAAAATAGATAAAGGAGTGACATTAAATTTTTTAGAGTGGCAGGGTACCCTAGCACTATTCATGGACTTGATAGAGTTGCAGGCTCACATAAGCTGGATATACTTTATTGAAGTTGAATCCCTTGTTCTCTGGAGACAGTGTGAATTATTTTGTTTCGTGGAAGACGTGTTAGATATTAGAATTCCTGATAATTATGACACAACTAACAACTACTTAGGATATTGGAACTCCTGGCACTTGTGACACAATTCTCATGCTCAAGCTCAACTCTCTCCCTTTTGTCTATCCATCGGGAGCACGCGCAACACTGGTTTTGATATGTGGAAATTGTCAAATTTGAAAGTTATTTATAGTCTATATTTCTTCAATGCTTTCTTTGGAAATCCTTGAGATGTAGAGTATTCTAAGTTAGTGCAGCCTGATTTTTGGTTCCACAATTTTAGTTGCAGATTTTGATCTTTTTTACATGTTCCATTCGCTATCCATACATAATTCAAGCTTCTGCCGGAAACTGAACGCTGAAGCTTTTCTTACCAGTACCGGAACATATTATCGGGGAAATGGAGATGGAAGCTCTTACAAAAGCCAAGGATTTACAAGACTTTAGATATGCATGTCTTGGCTACTCAGTATTCTTAAATAGCAAAGATATGCAAATGGACGAGCAAGGGAATGAAACACAACTTCCTTACTGTTCAGGCCTTGAGGTTATGTTTACATATTTTGCACTTGTACATGCATTCTATATTTCTTCCTTTGTGAACCTTTTATGCATTTTCTTGCTGTGCTCTTGTATTTGATTTTATTCGAGATATTAAATGGAGTTGTGAAGGATTCAATGTAGGTGTTCCCTAGTTAAGTAGGGAGTAATATGGTACCTACATCTTCAACCGTAAAATATTAAATCTACGATAGAGATTAGATTTTCTCTTTCCTACTTTTTTCTCTCTTCTAAATCTATCAATCGTACATTATACATCATACGATGATAGATCTACTTAAATAGGGAGCACCTCCATTTTAAAATTAATTTGGGCAGGCCTCCTTTTTTTCCTATAACTTTTTCACTATGGAGGTGATATAATGAAGTCATGCTTGTTTGTACAGTAATTTGTTTATGCAGTCATAATTGTGATGTGAACTTTACCGCTCTTTCCAAAGTCTAGTTACTAGTTGTGACTTTGTTTTTTTTCTTCTCTTTGTAATTTGTTTTCATCACTTACCGCTTTATGAAGTTAGGTATTCTGCAAGACTTTACTTTTATACTATAATCAATATTAGGGACACATAAAAGTGAGTTGCTTTGAATTATTTTGCCAATGTAAGTGACAAACCCCTGATTTGTTGTTGTATGATGTTTATGTGTCACCTAGAGAAATGTTAAAATCGTAAAACAAACTTGACAAAGAAGGATTGAGTAAACACGTAAAACTTGAAATTGTATACCTATTTAAAGGCATTAAATATGTCAATATATTTAAACTTCTAAGTTACTAAACAAGCAATATTTCATAATTTTCATCTCATTCATAAAACAGAAATTACAATTGATAGTATCAGTAAACCGATTTATATAAACTTTGATTGGTGGACATGGTCCACCGAATTTTACGAGCCAAGATCTTGGTGCATAATTTTGCATGTGATCCAACTAATTTTTATTTGGTAATGTTTTATTGATCAACTTGCGATTTTTGACAGCATTCATCCAGAAGTGGAGGCACCACCTCATTTTTTTTACTTTTCCTTTAAATTTTTTATTAAATTATTTGTATACCTTTTATAAATTATATTATTTTATAATACATATTATTCAAGTTTTTTTTTTATTTTTGTGATGCCATGACATTATTCTTGATGACATGGATGAGAGAGGTACCATCCTAGTCAGCAAAAATCAACAAATCAGTTAGTGGGCAACACAAGTAAAGGTTGTGGGACTATCATTGGAAAAAGATTAAGAGGCAACAGAAGTATAATGGATAAAAGCTTTTTTTTTTCTGAAAGGTGAAGGGATATCTATTACAAGTTTTTGTAGGCACCCGCTTTTTATTAAAAGCTATTGAATGTAGAAGTGTGGGCCAAAAAGAAGAAAATAGAAGGCACAAAAAAGACTTATATTGACCTCTCTTATTTTTGGTTGAAATTTGTTAAAGTAGTACATTGATATGCAACTGATTTCTCTTCTCTTGCTGATACACAGTTTTCATTTAAGTTTCATGCATACATTTTTTATTATGCTGTATAAAGAATTCTGTAGAACCCCTCCAAAAGGAAAGAAATCCATAAATGAAAGATATTTGTTAGTAATATCTTTCAAGATTTGTTGTCTTCTAAATTATTGTTCAACTAACATTTATTTCATTTCTATTGGCCTTATTGTTTCAAAAAATATTATATTATTAGAATGTCAATGGACTTTATATCGAAATTGATGGACCACCCTATAATTTGCACTGTATGAGCATATCTTATTCATCATAGTAATATCGAGTTTCCATATTACTGAAGTTGACCAGTCTTGTTATTGTTTTCATCGTCCTTTCATCGATCGGATCTCTATCCCATTATTTTTTGGGAATTACCCCTTACAATTTGGGCTTATTGGATCGACCTTCAATGAATAGTCTTATTATAGAAGAATGTATCAGATTGGGTCATTCTTTAATTATTATCCAAATTGATATTGTCTCGCACTAGGATAATTCTCAAAGTGATATTATCGGATTGTATCGTTTTGAAGCTATTGAATTACATTGTTGACTCACCATGTCACTACCTATTGATTTATATCAGTATCAAATTTGTTATTATCATGTTTATCGTTATGATTCTATATTTATTTGTGTCTTACACACTGGGCGTAATTGCTCATAGAATATTGTTTTTCCTGCGTGATCATGCAGGTACTAGTTCTATAGTGGATAATGATGCTAGTGACTATAGATTGCTCATGATGAAGCTGATGCTATGCATATGACAGGGTCTTAGTGTCATCCCTATAGTCATCAAATTTATGACACTACTTATATTGTTCATACTTCCACATTTACTTTATTGGATATTATTTTTAATTGATTAAAGTCTTTCGTATTTATAAATTTTTTATTGACTGGTCAACATAGTCAAATTATTAGTCAAAGTATCGCATCGTCATAGCGTCCCCGAGTCCATATTTTGTCATCTGACGGGGTGTGGGTTTGGGGCGTTACACTTTCACATTCGATTTAATCGAAAAAGTTAGCCCAAGCATTAGTTACTGGAGTCTAATGAAACAATACAAATTGTTTAAGATTCAATTGTCATAATTATTAGGTTCCACACAATCAAATGGATACATTTGTATTCGTTCGTATCTTATTATATTCATGATCATGTATAGTTGCCAAAAAATAAAAAAAAGAGTTATCATGCATTCATGCATGGATCAAAGCAGTGCATAGTTAAGTCTCAGCGTCGGGACCGCCACCAGCCGCACAGCCTTCGGCGTCGTGAGCCCGAATGTGTCGCCCATGTCGAGGTCGCGTGGTTCCATCCCGTCGGGTAGCGCCCACGAGAAGCAGTGCAGGAGCTGCGCCACCGCCAGCTCCACGGCGTACAGGCCCAGTTGCATGCCGGGGCACGACCGCCTCCCGGATCCGAAAGGCAGGAACTCAAAACAGCTGCCCTTGAAGTCGAGCCCCGCCGCGTCGCCGCCGGGCGCAAACCTCGAAGGCCTAAACGCCTCGGCGTCCTTCCACAAGGACTTGTCCCGGCCTATCGCCCACACGTTGATCATGACGTCGGAGCGCACGGGGACGGAGTAGCCGGCGACCTCGCAGTCGTCGGAGGTCTCGTGGCTGAGGACGGTTATGGGAGGGTGGAGGCGGAGCGTCTCCTTGACAGCGCACTTGAGGTAGTGGAGCTTGTCGAGGTCGCTCTCGTGCACCTTCCTGTCGAGTCCTACGACGTCGGTGAGCACTTGCTGCACCTTCTTTAGGTCGTCTGGGTTCTTCAAGAGCTCGGACATGACCCACTCGATGGCCGTGGCCACCGTCTCCGTGCCTCCAAACATTACATCCTATACATGATTTTTATTTGGTAACGGTATTTTAATTAGATCGATCATAAAAATTCGAATAAACTAGCACTTCATATTTTGTTAATTGTTTATGAGAATTCTACTACACCTCAACTATGTACAAACTAAACTATATATATGACATGTTTCTTATTCTATTGAAAAATTTCAATGATGCGATATTTCCATATAAAAAGTTTGGGAATAACTCTCTCTCTAGAAAGACCTATTTCTTTGTGCGGTAAACGTATAATTGTATAAGGACTGGAAAAAAAAGAATCGAGCCAGTTGCAGACTTACCATATTAGTTATTTATCGAGAATTTTAAGAAATTGAAGTTGTTCCTTTCGGGCTAAGGCCAAAAACATTTTAATTTTAAATGCAAGGTGAAGATGGAGTCTGCTTGGAACTTTTGGTTTACCAATTTCTAGAACCAAGCTGTAACTAACACATACACGTAGACTTTATTTGGCATGATTTGCGGTTTAACTAGCTAATAGCAGTATGATTAGAGGATAGCGGTTCAAATGATGAATACTGATTAACTATTAGCGGTCTACCAATAAGTGTGTTTGGCAAATAAAATATTTGAATTAGCTTATGAGCGTTAAATGACTCAAATGAACACATGAGAGCTCTTAAATTATTTACATTATTATATACATAAAAAAGGGTATATTAGATAAAAAAATTTATGTGCTCTACTTTTGAACCTCCAGACGGAGTCAAAGGGGTGCGAGGTGCATTGGCACCCCTTGCACTCCTTTAATTAGCATTCTTATATTAGCTAACATCAAAATTGGTTACTTGTGTAGATAGTTAGAGGTGAAGTTATTGCAATCAGAGATCCTTGGATCGATTCTTGTGGCCTCTTCATTTTTTTTACTTTTTTTCTTTTCCCTTTACTTAATTTATATTTTTTGTTTTTACTTTGTTATTATTTATTCTATACTTTTAGTCATATGTTATCTAATATACTCTTTCATAAAATATAATTTACTTATATTATATTAATATTTATTCATTCATTAACAATATTATTTATATATACTACATTATATTTTTTTACTTATTAATCTATGACTATCATATAAATCTACTTATTATTATATCACACACATAAAATTGTCTTTTTATGAAAAAATATCTAAATATTATCATTTTTTATTTCATTATTATTGTATTCAATTATGAATTAGTGTTATAATATTGTATCCATATTTTTAAATGTTCACACTTTTTTTTCTATTTTTAAATGTTTAAAATAAAAAAATGAAATTGATGCAAATATCTTAAATTACATTTAGCTATTTCAACAAGACATTAAAAATTATAATTGAAAATATAAATTAATGTTCAAAATAAAAAGTTAAATTGATGTGAATATTTTTAATTACATTAAGCTATTCCAACAAAATATTAAAAAATACAATTGAAAATATAAATTAATGTTCAAAATAATTTTTAAATTATGCACATAATTGTATGAGCAATTGTGCACCCCCTCGATAAAATTTCTGGCTCCGTCATTGCGTTGGGTGTTCAAGCGTCTCAATACGATCGTAGTTCGTCGTTTGTCCTTATTCTTTTTTGTATTTACCAAACACGTTAACAAATATTTTAACTAAATCAAAACGCTAAATGTTATATCATAATCTATTTTTATGTCATGCCAAACAACGTCATAGACTTCTCTAGGTTTGCGTATAGATAATACTTTAAGTCCTAATTCAATTAAAAAGTTTATTTGTTCTTTAAATCTGTAATACACTCTAGTTAAAGAAGTCCTCGCATATCAAGACCTCATTATTGTGAGAGTACTTTATAAACTCTCTAAGATTAAGATTAGAAGACGATTTATTTCTGTTATCCTCTCTCTAAAACTATCAGCAATAAAATTTCTATCGTCGTTAGCCTAATTAAAAATGAAAACAAGCTGAAACATACACTTATCTAAGTTTACATATGTATACATAGAGAAAAGAAAGAGATAATTGCAGCTTAATTATTAGTTAAGGCATACATACCATGATGATGGCCTTGATGTTATCCCGGGTCAGCTTCAGGCTGCCTTGCAGATCGTCCTTGTGTCCTCCTCCCTTTCCTTCGCCGTCGCCGGACTCATCCAGAAACACGAGCATTTCGTCGACCATGTCCCCGTCCGGCGCATCTGACTCCTAGGGGTTCTCCATGTGTTCGACGATGACCTTGTCGATGAATACGTCGAGCGCGCTGCGCGCCACCCTGAGCCTCTTTTTGAAGCCCTGGAGATCCATCCAGCTGAGCCACGGTATGAAGTCCCCGACGTTGAACGCCCTGAACAGCTTGGAGAACTCCTCAAGTATGGCGATGAACTCCCCTCGGTTTTGGTCAATCTGTGTGCCGAAGGCCGCCCGGTAGGTGATGTCCATAGAGAGGCCGGAGACGAGCTCCCTGAGGTTGACCGCTTTGCCGGCGCGGCCGGCCACGCAGCTGAGCAAAGAATCGACCTCGTGGCGGACGGACGACCACGACTCCGCGCGTTTGCGGCTGAAGAGCTTCATGACGCAGAGCTTGCGCATTTGTCGCCAGAAGGGGCCGTAGTGTGCGAACGCCATGTCTGCGCGGTCGTACGATAGGTATCTCATGGCGATGTTGGTCGGATGATTGGAGAACACGTTGTCCTGGACCTGCAGCAGTGATCGTTAAGAAGAAACTAATTAATGCCCATATATATAATCGAGTGGATGACTGATATCAGGCCCTAACCTGAAGAACTTGCCGGGCGATTTCCGGCGTGGAGACGACGAAATGATGGACGAAGCCGATGCGGAGATAGCAGAGGCCGCCGTAGCGGTCGGCGAGCCGCGCGAGGCCGCGGTGGGTGAGTTGGTCCATGATCAACATGTTGCCGACGACCGACAGGCCTTGAGGCCCCGGAGGGAAGGGCAACTTGCGACGTCGCCGGAATGAGAGAGCAAGCAAGAGAGCAAGAGGCGCAGCAAAATATATTAGCAAGTGCATGGGGGTTGGACGTCCTTCCGGCCACTCCATTGCGTCAAGACGCAGCACACACGCACGAGAAACGGATGAGAGAGAAACTGAGAGACGGATTGAACTGAGAGAGAGAACCGGATTGCTCTTAGAGAGCGCCGGATTAAACTATTAAACTATTTTTTTCGGTAAGAAAAGTATTAAACTATGACGCTCTGCTTCTATGTCGAGAGAGATCGAGATCGAGATCGAGAGAGAGAGATTCTTGAACTAAACTATGACCACAGTTTGAGTGTACTTTTATAAGTTCAACACCTAAAACAGTTGTATTGTTCAAATGAGACCAGACTCTTTGGCCCCAACAGTTGTATTGTTCAAATGAGACCAGACTCTTTGGCCCCGTTTGGTTGCATGTCACTGTGCATGAGAATAATTTTTTTTAATCCACAAGTTAGTCCTATTATCCTAATCAAATGAGAATAAGCTTAGTCCATAGAGGAGAGAGAATAAGTTACTCTCTACTTTTTAATCCAATCATCATTAATGTTGTGGGCCTCATCTGATGGAATAAAAAACCGTTTGGTTCAAATAAGGGGAATAAGACTTTAATCCAGGTCTTATTCCCCAACCAAACGCCCCCTTTGTAATTAAATTATGATTCTACTTGGGTCGCTTCTTCTAAATATATTTCTCTAATTAAAGTATAGTGATAAAATATTTTTTTTTCAAAAACAGTTTTTGAATTCAAATTCTTTTACGTAAAAATGTTTTATTAAAAATTCTATCTATTCGAAGTGACACAAATTAATTAAAATAAAATCTCAAATTTTATAGTCGCAACTAAAATAATTTTTTTATAATTTCTTTTTGGTGGACTTTAATTTGATGTTATGAAGAAAATAAATTAAGTTTTTATTAATATTATTAATTAGTGAGATTACATTTTAGAATTGATAAAATCCATCAAAAATTTTGTTTTACTGCCATTATTTTAACGCTTGATGAGTCAGCTTTCTAAACTGAAACTTTCATTTTTTTTAGAAAAATAAAACTTATAAATTATAAATCTATTAATTATTTTAAACAAATTTAGCATTATTAGAAAATTTTTTATTATAGATGATGAAAAATGTCAAAACAAGATTTCGGAATTGCCAACTACAATCATCAAGAAATCATTGGAGCCAACGTCTATAAGCATAATATATAAACAAACAGACGATAATTTTAACACACAAATGTAATATATTAATATTGTATCTCAAATGATAAGGCGACTTCGTAGTTTTAATTTCCAAATGGGTAATGCTACATCCTCCTAACCATCCTCCTAAAAATCCTCCTAACCTCTCACAATGGCACACATGATAATTTTGACAACTTTTGAGGGTGATTAAAATATGTGAGTGTTAAGAGGATTTTTAGGAGGATGTATCATTTTCCTTTCCAAATTAAAAGAGGCAATCCATCCATCCATTAGGGCCACAACTTATCATGCATGCATGCATGCATCAAACCAGTGCACAGTGAAGCCCTCAGTGTCGGGACGGCCACCAGCCGCACAACCCTCGGCACCGTGAGCCCGAATACGTCGCCCATGTCGAGGTCCCGTGGTTCCAACCGGCAGCGCCCACGCGAAGCAGTGCAGGAGTTGTGCCACCGTTAGCTCCACGGTGTATAGGCCCAGTAGCATGTCGGGGCACGACCTCCGCCCGGACCCGAATGGCAGGAACTCGAAGCAGCTGCCCTTGAAGTCGAGCCCCGCCACGTCGCCGTCGGGCACGAACCTTGAAGGCCTGAACGCCTCGGTGTCCTTCCACGCGGACTTGTCCCGGCCTATTGCCCACACTTTGATCATGACACGGGAGTGCGCGAGGACGGAGTAGCCGGCGACCTCGCAGTCGTCGGAGGTCTCGTGGCCGATGACGATGAAGGGAGGGTGGACGCGGAGCATCTCCTTGACGGCGCACTTGAGGTAGTGGAGCTTGTTGAGGTCGCTCTCGTGCACCTTCCTCTCGATCCCTACGACATCGGCGAGCTCTTGATGCACCTTCTTTAGGTCATCGGGGTTCTTCATGAGCTCGGACATGACCCACTCGATGGCCATGGCTACCGTCCCCGTGCCTCAAAACATTACATCCTATACATGATTTTTTTAGTAATACTGGATTAATTAGAACGATCATAAAAAACCGAATTAACTAGCACTTCATATTTCGTTAATTTTACATATTTCCTATTTTATTGTAAAATTTTAATGATGTGATATATCCATATAAAAAAGTTTTGTCAATAAGTATATATATGAGCACCTATTTCTTTGAGTGGTAAAGAGTAATTTTCATATTTGGTACCCTAACTTTACTTCTCATCTCAAGTTGGTCCCCTAACTTTCTTTTGTAACAAACTAGTTCCCTAACTATATAAATGATTTCAATTTTAGTCCCTTTCACCTCTTATAACCAGTTTCACATGTTACTTGCTTATGTGGCAGCCATAACACCATTCATTTGCTGATGTGGCATCCACACAGGTAAATAACCCAGAATAAAAAAAAATTGGCATCTTTTTTACCTAACAAAACATGCATATCGTGCAGATTTTTTTTCTTCACATAGATCACTTCCGCTATTATATTATAGTATTTTTTTTAAAACTTCTTAATGCACTCAGTAATTAATTCCTATAATAAAACATATTCTTGATGCACTGGAGAAATAAATAGAATATAACATTAATAATTCAATACGCACAATCAAACAAAAGAGGGATCAATTTTTTTAATACAAAGTAATACACGAGTAGCATAGAAAATATGATCTTCATACAAAATGGACCAATCGAATTCTCCATACATCTCCATACATAAATGGATTAAGCTACTAATGAACTTAGAACAACTGGATTTCCAAACAAATGTGACAATATTTATCCAAGATAAACTTAACATCTCCATAAAATGATCTTATGAAGATTTATCCATCATAATTGTGAATACACAAATTGATCTCTCCAAAAGTAATCTTGAACGACGTCAAAACCGTTCCTCCATGAATCCTTAAATTTCAAAAATGGAAGATTTTATAAGCATCAACCTGAAATAAACAAAAATTGAAGTTAACATTATCTAAATAAATAATCGACATATTTTAAATACCTTAAGAAGTTAACTATAGTCAATTCTCAAAGATACTACAAATATTTTGATTTATGGTCTGAATGAGGATGTGCTAATTTCATGAACAAATATATTTTATTTATTGATATTACTAAAAATGTATGACACTTGGATTCTCATGAAAATAAGCTACACAAGTTGATGATAAGAATAGACTCAATATCCCACATATGCATATTTCTATTGTCCATGTTATTAACCATAGCACATGGTATTTCAAAATGTAATAATAACATTAGTTATGAAATAAATCGTAATATAAGTGTTGGATCGATATGTTATAAGTTGAATAACCTGAAGTCGTATATCATATTTGACTCGATGCAACTGTTCCACCTGAAACATATAAAATAAGATAGTGTCAGTATATTTTAAATATTTTAACAATATATAAGACAATGTATCCATCATCACCTGACTCGGCCCTTCACATGTCGATATGGTATCCTAGTGAGTTGAATTAAGTGCGGACTTTTTTTTCTTCATAAATAGAAAAGAAAGTAATTTGAGATCAAGGAACTCAAAAATGAGTAAAAAGGAGAAAAAAATTACAATATCAATACATGGTTTCGCTTATTATGTCCTATAATCCCACATATGCTGCATCTCATTTGAACTCTAGCTTTCTTTGACAATCTACTTTTAATAGCAGCATTATTCTCAAGTTCTTGTGCTTCTTTTCGTCTTGTCGTTTGTCTCTTTCCTCTTTTACTCGGTTGAAGTGGAGGTGGAATGATGGGTGTTGTTTCTTCTACAATTGGCAATTGTTCTTTCACATTCAAAGGTTGTATGACATGGTCATAAATCTTTATATATGTTTCAATCCAATAAGATCTATCAACATATTTTTTTGGCTCCTCATTATTTTCATGAATGCAAGCAACAACGTGAACACAAGGAATTCCAGTTAGCTCCCATCTTCTACAAGAACATGTTCTTTCAACCATATCAACAACGAATTGTGTACCATACCCATGAACTTGTACTTTGGGACCACCAAAAAAAACTGCCACCCACATCATTGACCCATCTTTAATTTTTTTCTAACTTCTTCATTATTTTGGGACATAAAATTCCATCCTTCTTCTTCATCTCTTCTTTCTTTTTCCAAAGTCTTGTCATTAGTTTGTTCGAATGATTTCAAGCATTGTGATGATCGGCTTGTCTCTAGCATCTAATATATACTTGTTGAAAACCTCTGATAAGTTGTTCAACAATATATCACATTTAGGCTCTGCAGAAAAAGAAGCCCTACTCCAATTAACACAAGGTCTATCCCTAATCCATTCTCTAGCCTCCTTAGACTTCTTTTCCAATTCATCTAAATAATATTGTTGTATCGCAAGATAGGAAGCTCTAGCAATGTTCCAAAGTAAATCTTTCAATTCCTTACTTTTAAATCCTTTATTTATGAAATTGGCATACAAATGCCTCACATCTATGATTTGCAGCTGGAAATATAGCACTTACACTATTCAAAAGGCCCTGCACATCCACGAGAAAACAAAATGTAAGAGAAAGCATTGAATAAAAATGAAATATTTATAATTCTTACCTTTTGCCTATCGCTCATGAAAGTCCAACCACCGCCATCTGAAATATTTAGATCACCACCAAGATTCTCCAAGAACCAAGTCCATGTTGATGTACATTCTTTGTCCTGAACAACTGCATAAGCTATAGGGAAAATGCAATCATTAGGGTCTTTGCCAACTGCTGCCAATACTTGACCCCGTAAGATCCCTTTAAAAAACATCCATCAAGGCATATTAGTGGTCTGCACCCACTCTTGGAAGCATCACTTAGAGCTTTGATGCAAATGTATATCCCTTTCCATTGTTCATTTTCCCAAAAGCCCCTTACTGTGCTACCTGGATTAGCTCTCAAAAGTTCAGCCAATTATCTGTACAACATTCTAAATTGCTCAGAAGCATCACCATGAATCTTAATTATAGCTAATTTTTTTGTTCTTCATGCTTTCATTTTACTAATTGTGTAAAAAAGGTCTCTTTTTACTTGATCAATGAGCCCTTGTATTTCCCATAATGGAGAGCTTCTAAACATATCTTCATACTTTTTCGCCAATCATTTAACAGTCAAATAGGAGTTCTTGAAAACCTTGGGACATGTATGTGTTGCTTCATATTTTTTTTATTTGCCAAGTTGTATTTGTTCGATCTTTGAAACTAAAGGGTGAAGCCATTACCCTTCAACCACATCTTTTGCAACATTCTACAACTGCCCTTCTCTTATCATTTTTGATAATTTTAATTGCAAATCTACTTTTGATATTATATTCTCGACAAGCTTCTAGAAATTCAATTTTGTTGTTGAATTTCATGCCAACTTTAAACTCATGATTGCTCAAATCTCTCTAAATGTTAAAAGATGGATATGTAGGCTTTTTTCCATCAGCATCTGAATCATTTTCAAAAGATGAAAATAATGAATCTAAGGCTCCATAGTCACTTTCTCCATCTATTGCTTTAGCAATAACATGCGTATCATCCCATATTCTTACATGTATATCATTTTTCTTTGCTGATTTTTTGGCCTTATATATTGCCGCCAATTTTGCTTCTAATTCATATTCTTTTTATCTTGTCTCTAAATCTTCCTTTCCATCGGCTATATCATATTCTTGTCTGTAAATGCATCTTTAATCATTTCATGTTCATTGTTAGTCGCCTCAAAAAACTCTTCCAATAAATCTTGTTCTCCCTCTTGATGTTCGTCGCCTTCCTGTCTTGCTACATGTGGCTCAAATCCGCAACTAGTAAAAAATTCATCATCACACATAGATAAATGGATAGAACTTTGCTGGCTTGTTGTTGAATTTTTCATAGGTTCATTCACTGCATAAATAAAGATTGTCAAATTAAGACATAAAAAATTTAAGAATATTTTTTTTTAAATATAACAAAAAGAAAATATAACTAAACAAAAATTTGATTCTCACTGAAGCAATATAATAACATTAGGATAATAATCTTATTTTTAGAATATTTTTTTTATTTCGTATTTGTCATCAAAATCTTGTCTTTGGGATAATAATCTTTTTTAAGTTTTATTCAAAAAATATATCAAAATATTTGGACAAGTACATAATACATGAATATAGTATTAATGTAGTTATATGTGAAATGTATAGAATAATTCATAAAAACTTTAAATTTCTTTGGATAATTTTTTTTTGTCGTTGATGGCATGGGCAAAGCGGGAGCAAAAGGTTGGACAAAAGAAAATAATAAAGAGAAAAAAATATTAGAGAATAATACATCATGCTATCAAACAAAAAATGTATGTATCATGCTATCAAACAAAAATGATGTTGCTCATCAAACAAAAATAATAATGCTATCAAACAAAAAGAATGATAAATAGAATAATTGGTAACAATATGTTGGTTGAGATTACATGAGGGCAATGATGCTATCAAACAAAAGAAAGTAGATCCTTCTATTCTATTCTACAGATGATAGGGATGAACAAACAAGTGATGAGAAAAGAAAAAAAACATACTTTTCTGAAGGAGGCAACGATGACAGCCGGAGGAAAGCCAACCTATTGCAAATCTTGAAGTCACAACCTGCCGGATGAAAGATTAGCGACGCGGAGGAGGACTGAACAACATATTTTAAAAGTAGGGCACAAAATAGATTTTGTTTTGGGAAAGTTTTAAGGGGGAAAGGAATATTAATTTTTTTTATTTTATTTATCATTTCTGAATTTGCCAACTCAGATTTTTTTTTCTTATTCTATTTTCTTAGTTGACATGTCCAGCTTATGTGTCATTACAAATGAAAAAAATGACCGGAAACTGGCTATATCAGATAATAGGAATCATTAGTGAACTAATTTAATAGTTGAGGTATCAAATTGTTACAAAATAAAGATGGAGAATTAACTAGGGATTAAAAAGAAAATTGGGGTACCAATATGAAAATTTCTTGACATATTTGTAAATTAGGTGTAACAAATTTCTTATTTCATTTTTTTTATTGCATAGTACGAAGTGAAATGTGTAACAAATTTCTTATTTCATTTTTTTTATTTTTCTTGACATATTTGTAAATTAGGTGATCATGACGATTTGCTTTATTTAATTTTAATAAAATGTATGTCATTAATCTCTTATAATATTTAATGAAATAACCTAAATATATTACTAAATATAATATATATTGGCGTTTTAGATTAAAAGGGATAATAATTTATTTGGAAATTTATTTTATTTTCTACTTATAATAGAAATAGAAATAAGATGAAATTATAATAAAAAAAAATTGATATTAGCTGAAAAGAAAAATAGAATTTAAATGCCAAAATATTAAAGTTTATAATTAAAATGGAATATATTAAACTTTCTTAAGAAAAATAATTCTACATATAATTATTATTTTGGATTATGACAACATGATGAAACTAAATAGCTGCTATGTTAGCAAGGTTAGAATGAGAAGAAAAAAAAATAGACAACATAAATATTTTGGGGGGAGGGGGATCCGAGCCCTGTTCATTAGATTTTTTTTTTCGATAAGGTCCTGTTCATTATCTAACCAGCTGTCACCATATTATATATCATAATTTCACCCACTTGCATGGGCACCATTACGAGACCCAGTTGCACACTGATCGACATAGCATCGAAAGCCGGAAGAAGAAAAAAAAAAAGAGAGACTCCATGCGGTTAAGTCGGATTGTACGAGTTATCTTTAGAGGTATATGATTGATTGGATATATTACTATATATATATATATATATATATATATATATATATGCATATTAGCGTGCGTACATAAATTGTATATGCGTCGTGCATACACAGACTTCGGGCCTTTGGATCAGCATCACTTTCAATCCGATATACTAGTAGATACAATCAATATATAAAATAAATACTAAAAAAGAGCAAAACTATCTATTTGGTGTAGTGGTGAAGGGGTTCTGGGTACTATGTAGAGGTTAGGGTTCAACTCTTGGTCACTCACAATTTTTTTATTTTAATTTTATATGTATCGTCCCGCCCTAACTTTTCGTTCTGGGTCCATCCCTGCCAGAGCCTGTGTATGCACGGTGCATACATTATGCACGCTAATATTTAATATATATATATATATGGATGAATTAAATTGCTAGATTTTAATATATGAATAGGACCGAAAGAATACATTAACTAATGTAAAATTTTAATTGGACAATTTTTTAATAATGATTTTCTAATAATACAAAGGAATATAATAACATATTATATATATATATATATAACTGTAAAAAAACGATATAAGATTAATATTATTATAACATAATAAAATATTTTATTAAAATTAACCTTACAATAATTTAAGAAGAAATTAATAGTGAGTCAATAATAGTTTTAAAATTATATTATTGAGTTAGTATGCAAATAAATTTTAATATTTAAAATTAAAATCAAAAGTTAAATTAATTGAAAAGACAAATGAGAGTGAGGAGTGAAAATATTATAAGGGTGTTCACGGGTCGGATTTGATCCTACCTGATCCCAATACAATCCGATTAATTTTGATCGAGTTTGATTACATCAGATTGATAATAAAATAGTTATCAAATTTCATCCATCCCGATCTTTAATTAGTTGATCGAATTGGCCATCGATATATCTAATTATTTTTTTATAATATTTAATAGTAATTATATTTAAAAAAAATAAAGAAAAATAGGTTTTCAAATATTTATAATACTTTTCAATAATATAAAGTATAGATTTTTAGTATACTTAAATTTCAAAGTAATATAAAGTGTCTAGATCAAATTACTTCAAATTTAATAAAAAATATATAAAAATTTGAGTCATCGGGTTGGGTCGGGTTGATCAAATTTAAAAAATTAAAATTTATACCTAACTCATTAATAATCGAGTTATGATCGGATCGATTCGAGTTCAACCTTATCAAAGATCTGTTTCGATCCATTTGAAATTAGATTAATTCGGATCATCGAGTTTATCGGGTCGATCTGACTCGGTGAACACCCATTGAGAATAATTAGGAGAAAGAAAAAAAATGAACCACACGTTAAAAAAAAAAAAAGGTGATAGTTTGTTTGTGACTTGATTCCGATAGATTCTAATAAACAATATGATGATTATTAAAATTAGACCCAAAACTCGAGATCATGTAAGTTTAAATAAAAAATAGGCCATATTATAATAAATGTCACCTCATTTATTAAAATTCATCGAAATCAAATTAAAAAATAAGGTAATTCAGAGAGGGGGTGCTCTAGTCGCTTCAAGCATAAAGTAAAAAAAAAGATTAATGGTGAAGATAAAATTGAATTAATTCTAATAATTGAAAATACAATAAATTTTTTAAAATTTATTTCGCAATTAGAATCATGTCATAATTCGGACCTATTTCTAAAGGGTTTTGTCAAACTACAAGATGTTTGGCAAAATTCAGACTTGAAATTTTTGGCACTAGATTTCTGCTTGGGCAGTTTCATCAACATTTTGTTTTACAATTCGTTATTGAGGTGACAATTTCTTTCTATTTTTTTTTCAAATTTTGTTTTCCATTTTTTTATTCTCTCTCCTACTTTTTTTCCTTTTCTTTTCAATTTATATTTCAACTTTACCTTTAATGTAAAATATTTACATTTAATTTAAAATTTTAAAGTTTAATTTTATGTTAACCCAATAATATAATTCTCATTTTTTTTAGTTTAAGTTTAACAAACCATTTTATTACGTTATATATAAGATTTCTTTTATTATTTATTAAGATTATTGAAAATATTTTTTTATGTGAGACATTTATTTTATTATTTTTATTTACAATTGCTTTCCTTATCTAAAAAGCTAATTTTATTTTTTTTATTCTAATCACTTTATTCAAACACTTATGTTGATCCAAATACAATTGCATGCATGCATCAAAGTAGTGCACAGTTAAGCCTCAGCGTCAGGACGGCCACCAGCCGCACAACCCTCGGCGCCGTGAGCCCGAATACATCGCCCATGTCGAGGTCCCGCGGTTCCATCCTGTCGGGCAGCGCCCACGCAAAGCAGTGCAGGAGCTGCGCCACCGTCAGCTCCACGGTGTACAGGCCCAGCAGCATGCCGGGGCACGACCGCCGCCCGGATCCAAAGGCAGGAACTCAAAGCAGCTTTCCTTGAAGTCGAGCCGCCGCGTCGCCGCCGGGCACGAACCTTGAAGTCCTGAATGCCTCGGCGTCCTTCAACGCGGACTTGTCCCGGCCTATCAGGGAGACATATATAAAAAGTGAGTTGCGTTGAATTATTTTTGTAATAACCAGAAAATTGATAAAAGAAGTGGGTCTCATCTCCTCCACACACGAGCCACCCTATTGGACCATCAAATCCACCCATTCTCAGCTATAAATACCTAATGCCATTCTCTCTCACCTCTTTTCCTTGTTCCATCCGCCTAGAGCCCAAGTAGAGAGGGCTAAAGCTCCATTTTCTGCTGCAACAAAGGAAGAAGAAGAGGTGGAATCAAAATAGAAGAACATGCTGTTGTGAGCTTGAAGGAAAGGAGAAGAAGAAGACAAGGAGGGAGAGAAGATTAAGAGGATAACAACAGGATTAGAAGGAAGAGGCAAAAGGCATCAAACTTCAAGGATTTTTGCTACAAGAGGTATGTAAAGGGGATCCACATCTTTAAGTTATATTCTAAGATGCAATTAGTGATAATTGCTAGATGGAGATGGAAGATATGAGGTTCATGCTAGGATTCATGTTAGATTTGAGTGCTCATAATTAAAAATGCAAATCCCTAACTTTTATGTTATGTCTGTCATGTTTAGTGTTATGAATTAATGATTGAATGTTTGATGCCTTGTTATGTATTGTCTTATGATCAACTTAATGCGAAAAACTAGGAAAATTAATTAGAAAGAAATAAAATTTGATTGGACATGAAATTGGATAAAAAAAACATAAAGGGGGACATCTGTAAGGAAACGATCGACCGAAATGAAGAATCAGTTGACCGAAATCGAGAGAAGTAGGGAGAGGGTGTTCGGCAGGATTTTCGGTCGATTGATTTTGAGTTTCGATCGACCAATTCTCTGATACAAACCTTACGGAGCTTTCGGCAGGATTTTCGATCGACTGAAAGTAGTTTCGATCGACCGGACCGATGATTTTCAGGGTGCCCAAATTTGCGTTCCAGTTGTACGATGTCCAAACAATTGACTATTTTGGAGCTTTTCACACACGTATATGAATGATGTCAATATCTTAAATATGTCCTACGCATTTATTATTTTATATGATCCCAAAAATTTTAAATTATCTTCAAGCCAAGTATTATCATACGCTTCGTGGTTAGGGTGAAAGTAAGTGCATAGTCGCAAAGTCACGTTATTGATTGATGTATTGTGTACACCTAGACACGATATGCATGCTCAACCATAATTAGGGCTTAAGAGATGAAACATGGGTGATTGTGATGTTGTTTGGTGTATTGTAATTAAAAGATGGATTAAGACAAGTCTAAGTACACCTAAAAGATAAGATAAGAAGGTGAACTCGATACTGAAGATGGTGTGCGAGCTTCTCGGGAGATTAAGACNACAGCTTCAAAATATCCTGTGCTAAAGACAAAACAACAAACAACATCTCATACATTAGTTTTTAATGGGCAATTAAATCAGAAATGTTCCTCATATAATGATTTGATGTAATGGATTAGGTTAGCAATTAATCGGCAAATAAAAAATGAGATAAAGAAAGCTAAAATTTCATCAATATATGTATATATTTTGGTATAAAACTCTACATGTCAGCTATATGAAAAGTTTGGGAAATCAAGATTATAGACAAGAGAGAATATACATTTAAGCTGAAAATAAATAGAAAATGCAAGTGTTTTGGCACAGGATTGTCTATATGGAAACTACTTATCAAGCACCATGAGGGGTGCAGAGTGCATCCTTGGTTTGATCAACCTAAACAAGTTGGTGTGCCTAAGACCCTTCATCAAACAAGATAATAAGAGGACATGTGACTATGAGGACGGCTTGGGGACGGCTTATGTGAAGTTAGATGATTAACTTCTAAAAATGTCACATGATAAGTAAGATGAAAGATGAAGAAAGATGGCATGAATAAAGAAGTCAAGCCTAAGGGGCTATATGCATTGAAAGTCAATGCAAAGTAAAGATATTCATGTCCAAAGAAGCATTATATTGATAATGCTAAACATATGGTGCATAATATTGATAATGCCAAGTAAAGTAAAGTTATGATGAAATAAAGATGCATTATAATGATAATGCATAAACAAGATAAGAAAGCAAGTAAAGATGAAAGATAAACTTAAAGTAAGTTCATGAGCATAACTGGCTAAGAAGTTAAAGCGAAGCAAAGATGAGGGTCATATGATGACCTTAAGTTGGGTTAAAACCCTATATTGTGCTCCATGTTTAATAATGATATTTGTATGCATGCCATGTAGGTTTTGCATATATGGGTGATACGATTCACCTATTCTTCAGCCTTTACATACTCTAACGGGATGAAAGTCCCCTGCTTCTGGATCCTGCAGGTTATAAGTAAAAATGATGCTTAAATGATGATGACGCTACTGATGGTGGTCAAAGAACATGGCTTAAGTATGGACCAAGTCTTAGAGTCAACTTATGTGTCCTTTTTCCTTTCTATTGTATTGTAAAAACTATGTATCGCCTTCGGGCAGGCTTATGTATGTTTCTTCAAAGTCAAGTGACCTTTATGAACAAATATCGTGTTTAAAGTTCAAGTCTCGGATTATGTCATCTTTTAATCAACGTCAAGTGTATTTCGCTAATTCGTACAATTGTCATGATCATAATGTTTCCTGTTGATATTGTCTTGTGTCAATCAAATTCAAGTCTTATGTTTTCATTATTTCATGTTTTGACCATGATCGTCAATGGTCAAGTCAAGTCAATTGTCCAGTAGCGTCCCGGAGACCGTTCCGAGCATGTGGCGAATATCGATTCGTCAGCGTGGCGGGGCGCGTTTTCGGGGCGTTACATTTTGGTATCAGAGCCTAAGGTTTGGCTCTAAAAGTTTAAATGTCTTAGATGATTAAGACATTGTCTATGTCTATGTCGTCCTAAAGGTCAAAGTTCTATGTCTCTAAGAAGTCCAAAGTCCATGTGCAAAGCGTCATGAGCAAGCGATCAAGTTAAGAATGCATCTAATCAGGATCCGATTATTTATGTAAAGGCTAACCATTTTGATATATGGTTAGTGATGTAATGAAGGAAGATCAAGAGATGTGACACTTCATGCCATGATGGGCGTGATGAGTGATGTGTGTCCATAGAAAGTATGATTAGAGTTACCAAAGTTATGAAAAAAAAGGATGGAGGTTATGGACAAACCATGATATGAAGTTTAAACAAGATTCCACCTCCGACATTGATGAGAATAGGAGTCTGAATGAAGCGATAATATGGCTGGATTCCATAATAAATAAGTTCAAAGGAATATGTTTAGCGGGCATGCACAAAGGGAAATTTTGCAAGGCACCACCTAAGAGGGTAGGTTAAGCCTTGAAAGACATTTATCATTTTACCTTAAGGCTAAAGTAGCAAAAATGACACCTAAAAGGAATGGTGGGTGATGTTAAGGAAAGGCTTTTCCCATCACATGTTCAAAATAGGGAGAAGAAGAAGAAAGTATGAGCCCCTCATGAGGACGATGGTCGATGGAGGACTACTTCAATGGGTTCTTGAGATCGAAAAATACATCTAGTTGGATGGTTAATGATATAATTATAAGGTTAAGTCCCAAGTTCTTAATGATGACGATCTAAGGATCCGTGTGCAAGTGTTATTATCAATAGTTAAGATGTGCAAGTCTTGATGTGCATTTTATGGATATGATTGAATTTCGATCATGTGATGGATAATTATTGATGTTAAAGCAATACCAAGTTCTCACATTCAAATTGCGATGTTTGTGATGAATTATAGATGTCCTTGATTGATTATCGACATCATGTAAAGATTAAAATAATTTATCCCAAGATGTTGATCTTGATAAGTATTGAGATATGTTGAAGGATTTTATCTACACTTACATACATGAATATGTAAAGTGTTGAGTAAATGTTAGGTCTTGTGATCAATTTCGATTATGAATGAATCATTAGTTGTCTATGATGGAGTATTGATGTTATGTAAAAAAAATGATGATAATGTATAGTTTTGATGATTTTGAACATGACAATTGAATATGTTCAAATGCATGTATCTAATTCTCATAAAGATGTGGATCAATTTGGTTTTTTGAATGTTATGAATAATACATGTATGGATTGATCTTAAAGTCTAAATTCCATAGGACTAAGAGTTTAGCAATTGTATTATTATTATTATTATTATTATTATTATTATTATTATTATTATTATTATTATTATTATTATTATTATTATTATTATTATTATTATTATTAATGATCATAATAAATAATATTTAAAAAATATTATATTGTTATGATCATATTATGAATTAAAATATAGCACTAATTGTTATTTATAAATTATTAATTAGATTAATATTTTTATGAATTATTATTATTAATTATATAGATGATTTTTTTATTATTTTAATTTTAAAGATATTAATTACTTAAATACATTAATTTGTAAGCTTATAATTTAAGTTGACAAATTTTAATTCAATAATACAAAATTATTAACTTAATAATATTTATAAAAGATATTTTAGTAAATTATGTATATTATTTAGTAATCATTTATATAAGTAAATATGATAATTTAAATTACCGCTTGAATTACTTATATATAGTAAACAGGGTAATGCACATGACTGATAATTTAATAGGTAGTAATATTTTTGTTAGATAATGTAGATTACTTGGTAATATAATAAACGCCTCCTAAGATACTAAACAAGCAATACTTCAAAAGTTTCATCTCATTCATAAAACACAAATTATAATTTATAGTCTTTTTAACTAAACTGATAAGTAAACCAATTTATGAAACTTTGATTGGTGGACATGATCCACCGAATTTACGAGCCAAGATCATATTGCATAATTTTGCATGTGATCCAACTCATTTTTATTTGGTAAAATTTTATTGATCAACTTGCGATTTTGACAACATTTATTCAGAAGTGGGGGCACCACCTTATTTTTTTATTTTTCCTTTAAAATTTTATTAAATAATTTGTATACCTTTTATAAATTATATTATTTTATAATACATGTTATTCAAGTTTTTTTTTGCGATGTGAATGATTTAATAAAACAACTCAAGAGAAGTAATTGGCTTCCCCACCTCTGACATATGGGGGGTTTGGGTGGATAAGAACCTTTTTAGTAAGTTGGTACGGTTGTTGGCCATTTATATAAATCATATTATTATTTTTTTATTGTCATCCTAATATTAAGAAGATTATTTTTGAGTAATTTGATTCATTTCAAAGATGAAATCTATGCATCTATAAAAATTATATTAAAACCTCACTTAAGCAAAAATAAGGTTCTTTGCCATGTGGATGATTTATAGATTAAGTTATGAACCATCGATGTGTTTTTTATTAATATGCTTATCCTTTTCCCCAACAAAAATTATATGCAAATCAATATGGCAAGGAATGTTATAGTGCAAATGATGTGCCATAGTTGTGTTTTCATTATTTAGGAGACATACTTTTCGTTCTTTATAAAATTGTTCTTATATTTTAATATATATATCACTCACTTATCTCTCTTAAAATTAAATTTCTAAAATATCCCGGCCCAATTTTGATCTCTATTTTTTGATCCAGCCTCATTTTAGCTGTCATTGAATTAATAGTGGACTATCAAAAAGAGTTTTTTTTTATATTGTTTCGAATTCGGTTTTCGATGCCTTATAGTTAAAAATTTTATTCATCATAATCATGCGATCTGAATTAGTTGAGGCAGAATGGTCATAAAATAATAACTCTAGATATATCCATTTTTGGATGTTGGAAATCAGGTAGGTGTAATATTGTAAAGGAAGCTTAAACTACCAAGTGAATATGAAACGTCACTGATCAAAATAGAATTAAAGGATAAAAAATTATATAATTGGATCAAGGATCATAAGATTATGATATTGATCTCGATTTATGATATGGTATAATATTTTAATGTAAATCTTAAAATAATAACCAAGTCAGATAATATTATGATATTGATTTATTCTCAACAATGATCATTCAGAGCTTGCCGCCTACACGAGCTCTGAGCAAAACTCAGCAGAGCTAGTGCCAACGATCTCTCCTCAACTAAGAAGAGCTCGCGCAGGTGCGAAGAGCTCCCTTGCGCATGGTCGCGCGCAGGCGGAGCTCACCTACGCGTGTTGCACGCTCGCGCGCAAGCAAGCGCAGTGTGCGCGAGCTCTGCGTCATGCAGGCACTGGAAAGAGAGAGAGAGGAGGGATAAAGAGAGTAGAGAGAGAGAGAGACGGAGAGAGAACAGAGAGAGCGAGAAAGAGGAGAGATGGAGATCGAAGAGAGAGCAAGAGAGAGGAGAGAGAGAAGAGAGACAGTAGAGAGAGAGGAGAGAGAAAGAGCGAAAAGAATAGAGTAATTTTTTTTAATTTAGAGAATAAGATAGTAATTTAATAAATTAAATAATTTAATAAATTTAATATTAATTTATTGAATAAAATTATAAAAAAATAAAATTTAAATATATTTCTGTCTGATTTTATAGTTAAAATAGTTTTAAAATTTCGTAATAATTCGAAAAAGTGTTAAAATGGTTCTTCAAAAAAATGCGAGTAATATACTTCAAATATGAATTTAATCATTATATGAGTTTTCCGTGCATAAGTGAGATAGTTCACGTAGGAATTCAATCGTTATATAATTGAACGTGCCATGCAAGTATCGATTAAAATGATGAGAATGACATGGCATAAAAAGCCAAAATTACTTTCTTAATGGAAATATACAAAATTTTAAATCTCTTGTAATCTTGTTATTACAAATTGTTATTTCTCAATATTTCATGTTTGAACTGATCATTATAATTTACATTCTCTTGAACGATATTTTATTTTTTTTTACATTTTTATCATTTTAGCCTCATCAATGAATCAATAAATAAGTTAATAATTCAAGTAATAAATGTAGACAGAGAACATTCTTTCCGTGTGCTTCAATAAATCATGGATGTAGAAGGCAAATATAGAACCTAAAGAGATAGAACTAAGATTATTTTTTAACACGGACGATTGGAGAACACGTTGTCCTGGACCTGCATCAGCGCTTGACGAGCCACGCGAGGCCGCGGTGGTTGAGTTGGTCCATGATCATCATGTGGCCGACGACCGGCAGGCCTTGAGGCCCCGAAGGGAAAGGTGTTACAAGATGGATGTTGTAATATGTAATTGTAATAGTTGTTACAATTTTCTATTTCTACTATACACTGGCGGAGCTGCCCAATGGTCGCCCGGTCCATTGATCACTTGATCAATGAATGTCCGCATAGTTGACCAACGAACGTCCACTCTATTAATGGACGATCGAATGCTTGACCACCGGATGTGACCGTGCGCTTGATCTTTCGGACGTCCGCTCTATCAGTGGACAACCGAGCGCTCGACCACTGGACGTCTACTCTATCAGTGGACGACCGTGTGCTCGACCACTGGATGTCCGCTCTATCAATGAACGACCGTGTGCTCGACTACTGGACGTCTGCTCTATCAATGGACGTCCAGTCGCTCGACTACCGGACGACCTCCATTGATCATTTTATCAATGGACGCCTATTGATTTCATGATCATTGGACGCTCGGATTAAGATATTTTTTTATGTACAGTATAAAAGGAAGAGAATGGGAGTTAGTTAGTTACACTTCTGCATAATAAAATTTTAGTTCAAGTT
>LTAE01009188.1:1955-19067 GCA_001647135.1 Pontederia paniculata
TCTCTCTCTCTCTCTCTCACACACACACACACACACACAGCCCCTCTCATGAACCTCACATATATACATGTACAGAAGCACGAACTAAGTGCAACATGTCCTATATATTACTTCAATTAAATTCAGAAACAACTTAAATTTGTGTAAAATATTCAGCACACCTGAAAATAAAGTATAAATGTATGGCACATAGTACAGCAAGATGCACATATCATATATCTTTTGCACACATGTATGTTTGTTGCGGTCAAAGTATGAATTTGATGTGTATGATAAAATTCTTTGACAAGTCTTTTTTAGGATTTCTAACTCCTAAGCACATGATCGCATATATTAATTAATCAACTTTCTCGTCAGATATACTGTGCCCAAGCAAAATCTAGGAGAGATTTTTTAACTTTTGGTGAAAGATTTCATTCACTCTGCTGGTAGTTCACCCTCCTTGACCTCATTTACTTAGCACTAACCTGCAACGCTATCTAATGCCTGCAGGCCTTGTCGGAATCAAATCTGTGCTCAATTTATTATTATTTTGATATGCTGCTCAGTTTTTTTTAACTTAATGACAGTGGTTGATCAAGAAGCCAAATTAATAACATATATTCATCCTCCCAATTAAAGTCTTAGCTCTCTTGTTTTGTTTCACTTGTTCTGCCGATTTGCGGCCACTTAACACGGTCTAAAGACACTACTGTACGGCTACTTCACACAATCTAAAGACACTACTGTTTCACACGATTCCTTCACAATTGGTGGATGTTTTTTTCTTACCGATTCATGGTTGTTCTTCATGGCTACTGCTTTGTGCGAGTTCTCTTGATTGCAATTTTTCTAGAGGTAAGACATCTAGGGTTCAAGGTTCTATGGTTGGCCGAAATGTTTGACTATCTAGACTATAATTTTTTTTGTTGAACTAATATGAAAAGTATTGGAGACAGCAGATGAAAACTGATCATTCAATTCCTATTGACGATCCAAATTTTTCTAGGGATATATATGTAATTTCATTATTATATCGGTGGTTGCCCTAGCTCCAGATTATGTATCTGGTACTGGTTTTTGACCCAATATAGTGAAAATCCTATGTGACGGTCATAGACATAGGAGATTCATTTTCGAATCACATAAAATTTGTGCGTATTTTTCTATGTGTTTGTCGATCTTTCTCTTTCTGTTCTTGGTTATTTCTCAACAATTAATATCAGAGCCACGACGTTAGTGGACGGTGGGAGCGATGGAGACATATGATGACAAGGTCAAGATTGAGAAGTTCGATGGTAAAATTTTGGCTTCTGGAAGATGCAGATCGAAGACTATCTGTATAAAAAAAACTACATCAACCACTTTCAGAAAACAAGCCAGATACCATAAGCGACGTAGATTGGGCACTATTGGATTGGTAGACCCTAGGTGTTGTTAGATTGATGTTGGTTCGTAACGTCGCCTTCAACATCGTGAATGAAAAAACCACAGCGGATTTGATTAAGGCGTTATCAAACATGTACGAGAAACTATCTGCGTCAAATAAGGTCTACTTGATGCAAAGACTATTTAATCTAAAGATATCTGAAGGGGCTTCTATCGTGGATCACATCAACAAATTCAATATCATTTTAACACAATTGAGTTCTGTGAGCTTTACTTTTGATGATAAAGTTAAAGCCTTAATCTTATTGTCTTCCTTACCAGAAAGTTGAGGCATCACCGTGACATCGGTTAGTAGTTCTTCCGATCCCACCAAATTGAAACTCGATGATATTTGAGACTTGATTCTGAGCGAGGATATTCATAGAAGAGAATCTGGAGAAAATTCTAATGTGATTCTGTGTGCAGAGAGCAGAGGAAGAACACAATAACGATAATATAATCAAAGCAGATCAAAATCTAGACGACAAAGTCAATCAAAGCATGCGAAAAGTCTGGTGAATTTGCATGCTGGAATTGTGGAAAGAAATGTCATATGAAAAGAAATTGCAGAGCACCAAAGAAAAACCCAAACAATGAGGAGTCAACCAATGTTGCAATAGAAGAATTCTCAGATGCTTTAATAATGAGTGTGGATAGTCCAACAAAATCATGGATTCTGAATTATGTAGCTTCGTTTCACTCTATCTCAAATGGAGTGTATGAAAAATTATACTACTAGAAATTTCGGAAAGGTTTATCTTGCTGATGATAAACCCTTAAATATTGTGAAAAAGGGTGATGTGAAGATCTCGACAGATAATGGAACTATCTGAAAACTAAAAGATGTTCGACATATACCAGGATTGAAGAGAAATTTAATTTCTATGAGACAACTTGATTCTGTGGGTTATGCTATAGTGTTTATGGGTAACTCTTGGAAAGTTACTAAAGGTGCTATGATAGTAGCATGAGACAATAAGTTGGGTACCTTGTATATGACAACAAACACCAGAAATTCTGTAGCAATTGCTGACTCAAGTAATATGACCAATATGTGACATTGTAGACTTGGACATATGAGCGAAAAGAGAATAAAAATTCTACATATAATGGACCGCCTACCAAATTTGAAGTCAACTAATGTTGGACTTTGTGAAGACTGTGTGATGGGAAAGCAAAAGAAGGTTAGTTTCTTCAAAGTACCAAGGACACCGAAGTACAACAAGTTGGAACTTGTGCATACTGATGTGTGGGGACCATCTCCAATTCCATCTCTTGGCGGGTCACTATATTATGTGACATTCATCGATGACTATTCCAAGAAGGTATGCGTTTATTTTTTGAAAAATAGATCTGACGATATTTTCTACTTTCACTACAAGAAAATCATCAAATAGCAAGGGATAAAACCCTTGCTAAACTTTTGAAATCCCTCGCTAAATACTTTTTGCCATGAATTTGCAAGGGACTCATTTCCCATACTGTTTCGACCCTTGCAAACATTTGCAAGGAATTTTTCCCTCGCTAAATAAATAGCAAGGGTTTTGCAAGAGAACGCACCTTTTAGGTAATTAGCAAGGGTTTTTGTACCCTTGCTAGTCCTTGCAAATCTTCCTCGTTATCTTCTATTTTATCTCGTATATTTGCAAGGAGTGTCCCTCGCAATTCTCAACAACAATCACTCGCAATTTTTTTATTTATGCGAGAGAATATGTCTCGCTAATTTAATTGTCACTTGCAAGATATCTTGGTTAGCGAGGGCAATTCCCTTGCGAATATTAATGTTATAAAAGGCTTTCTCTATCTAATCCCATGCAATAAATATTTTTTTATTTTATAATTTTAATGCCATTTCGAATGTCAAATAACATTTATAGAAAGAATCACTTTAAATACAAACATATAAAACATTCAGCTTAGTTAAACAAAATCATTAATATAGATATCCAAGCTTAATACTAAACAAATGTATTACAAACTCTTAAAGTAACATTCTAGAATATGATTTAGAAGTTATCAAAAGATAAAATGTTATCTAAAGCATAGTGCCAAAAAGAAATATGACTACATGCACCACCACTAGAATCAATCATCCACGCCATATAAAATCATCATCATAGCAAGTTGATTAACAATATGTTGAGAAGATATCATTTGTTGTATTTGTGCCTCAAATTGTTGCTGCATTTGTGTGAGTCGTGCCTCAAAATCTCCTCGTAGTTCTTCAGCAACAGAAGCCCGAATCTCTATCTCACGTTCCTGCATTCTCACATTGACAATATCATCAACCCTTTGCTCCATTTCAGTATGCATGGAGGACATAGTAAAGCTTGTATTTTTTCATTGACCTCTCGAATATTATGTGCATTCGATGCACGAGTCGCTGAATTAGAAGCTTCGTCATAATAGTAAGTTGCATATGATCCCAAACCATATACTCAATTCTTATGTGTCCCTCCAACAACATCATAATATATGCTATTTTCGTCCAAAGTGGTCCCTTAGACTATGTTTCTCTATTCTCTCAAGGCTAAGAAACGCTCTTGTATAAAATAATGTATCAAATTACATATTTTATAAAGAAATATACAAAGAATTAACAACTTACATTTTTATTAATATTGTGAGACTTATCATTTGTGAATGTTTGACCATATCATTTGTGAATGTTTGACCATCACCCTTCATTGTGTGAGTACGCTTAAAAATCTCAAAAGGCGTAGGGGCACATTCTAATTCTTTTGCCTGTATAACAATATCAATTAATAATTATTAACTACAGAACCAACAATAAGTGAATGAATATGTAAACATAAATATTTTCCATCAATTTTTATAATCACATATTGACATATCAACATATGAATTCCAATTGAGATGTATATAACTATGTTCATCACACATATTCATTTCAACAACTTCATAAAACACAAAATATATTATCCTTGTATGAAAAATCAAAATATCATTTTGACTATAGTGATCACAGAATATAATAACACATGCAAAGATATTTACAGAACTTACTAAGCGTTTTTCATGCTCAGTGTGGGAGATGGAACCTCCATTATAGGTAGAGGCACAATGGCCTTGTTCTACCCCACACGACGGTTTTTTGCATTGTGTTTGCAAATACGTACAATATCAAGATCTTCCATCCATGCTCTTTTCCAAGATATCCATACAGATTCAGGAACATATCTTGGACGATTTGACTTCTTCTTCAATCTAGAGATCATATCTCCATAACATACAGTAGCCTTCTTGAGAAAGGCCTCTTTGATTAAGTGATCTATTGTTGGATTCCAATGAAAAAAAATCTGAAATGTAAATAATAAAGTTAATAGGATATAAGAAACTCAAAAAAAATAAGATGAACTTTGAACTATATAACATTTGTGACAAATTCAATTATTTAATTGCTAACAAGGAATTTCACTTGAAACTAATATCCACCTTGCCCCCTCCTCATCAAATCACTCCTCAAAAATCTTACGAAGTAGGCAAGAGCAATCACCCGAAGGAACCAAGCTATAACAAATGAACAAACAAATAAACAATAATATATAAACTTCAAAGAAACTATACAATGAAAGAAAAGTATAAATATTTTGTATACTGACATCCCATGATCAATTGTGATCCATTTACGATCTCCACCCAAGGGATCAGGTGGTATCTCATCAACATGTTGTCCCGAGTTTATATTTTCTGATTCTTGAGATGATCAATTAACATGTTGATCACTATTAGGAACTGATGGGAGATCTCGACATGGTGTTTCAGTTTGTTGTTCAAATGTTGATGCTCCATGTAAACTTGTGATGGTATGTAATGTAAGTGGGGGCGAAATTGTAGGGATATGTGATGGCATTGCGTGGGTTGTTAATGATGATGGACTTGCGCTACCTATTGTATGATATCTATTATGCAATTCTTGTCTTGTAGGTTGTCCCCTTCCTCTAACAATTCGACCTGCTCATCTTCTATTATCTCGTCCTCTTGCCATATCTACAAAAAATAAATAATTAATTATCATTAACCAATCATTTATTATATTTACAAAGCAATACATAAATATAATGGAGACTAGATTAACTTACCATTTACTTTGGAAATAGAAAATATAAGAAATGAATTAATAAAAATATAAGAACATGTGAGAAACTACTCATTGTCACTCCCTTCATAAAAAGTTTCATTATCATCCTCATTACTTTCACCTTCTAAGTAAGATTCCAATTCTAGCTCTCCAGAGGTCACACTTGCATCATCTTCATCAAGTTCTATGGTCTCTCCCATTGGATCATTAAGATTTTGAATTTCATCATTTATAAGGCTATTGTCGATTTCATGTGACTCAACTTCATATGCTTGAAATGCAATTTTTGAATTTGTAGCTTCATTATTTGACTCCACTACCAACCTCGGACTTATTTTGCAAACAGCCAACCAATCGTTGTTTGCTCGTCTCATGCAGAAAGAATTTTTTCCCTTAGACAAATCTTCAAGTGGAGGACTGTAGGTTGCATAAAGATTTGTTTCCCTCTGGCGACTCTCACAACATGAAACTCTTACTTTTTGGTGGGAAATATTGTTTAGTTGGGACTTGGGCCAAAACTCTTATTTTATAGTGGGAAATATTTTATAGTGGGTTAAAACAAGAGACATATTGTGGGATATGGAGGAATTTTTTAGATTATTAAATTGGGGTTGTAAAAGTATATTTTTGGAGGGACATGATAAAATTTGGTGAAATTTTATGTATATATAATAAATTTTAAATTATATAATATTATATACTAATTTACTTATCACTTATTATTCATAAAATTATTTTTTATTATTTTACAATGTTAGTTTATTTTAATATTTTAAATTTTTACACAAATTGTTGTTTCAAATAGTAAAAAAAATACAAACATTTTATTGAGGACAATTCCTTGGCTATCTAAAAAAGTTTATCCGATATCCAATTCAAAAAATAGTTTAATTGAGAATTTTGGTGTGGATCAATGAATTCACTAATTTATTCAAAAGAAAGAATATATTTATAAAAAATATTATTAAATTGATAAAGTTCGAAAAATATTAATAAATAAATTATATTTTCAAATAAAGAATGTTAAACTTGAACACAGTTTAAAGATAAAAAATCAATGAATAATTCGGATACAAAATGTGGGGAAAATGAAAAACATATAATTTCAATATATTCATATAATATAAATTTATATAGTAATATAAATACTTTAGTTATCAGGTAATATTATTTTTTCATCGAAACTTGATTAATTATCCTTAACAGTTCGATTGAATGCAGTTAACGAACTTATTATCCATTAATTGTTCCATTTTTAAATTGAATAATTCAGTTTGATTAATTGGATAAAAGTTTGATCGGTTGAATTGGTTAACAATGGTCACCTCTGCTACTTAACAAGGGACATGGCCTTTAGCTAATTAATTAGTTATTTATTTATTTTAATACAATATCTTTTAATTAAATATCAGCAAGAGACTATCCCTCGCTAAATAACAAGGGAAGATGTTCTCGTAGAAAGCTTAAACTAGCAAGGGTTTCATCCCTCGCAATTGAAAAAATATTAATATTGCTATCGTTAAATACAATTGTTGTATAACATCATTTTTTTTGAAAAGGTCGGTTCCCTCGCCATAACTAATGACTAAAATATGCGTACTTGCAAGGGAGTTTCCCTTGCTGTAAAGCGACGTGTCGATTTATCTCTCGCAAACCTAGTTAATTTTTTCACATGCCATTTTTAGCGACGATAAGTAGATTTCTTCGCTAAACCCTTGCAAGTTTACTTGAGATAATGACCCTCGCAAACATCTCTTGCTATATGTTAAAACTGTTGCTAAGTCCTCGCTGATTTGCATGATAATATAGCTCTCGCCAATATCTCTCGCAAATTGACAAATTTCTTGTAGTGTTTCAAAAAATAGAAAATTCAAGGTTGAGAATGAAACTAGTGTTAAAATCAAATGTTTACGATCTGATAATGGTCATGAATATGTGAATCATGAGTTCAAGGAGTTCTATGGTGAANGTGTTTCAAAAAATAGAAAATTCAAGGTTGAGAATGAAACTAGTGTTAAAATCAAATGTTTACGATCTGATAATGGTCATGAATATGTGAATCATGAGTTCAAGGAGTTCTATGGTGAACATGACATCTGAACGAAGATGACGATTCCAAGAACACCATAATAGAATGGTGTGACTGAGCGGATGAACAGAACACAATGAACGATCCAGGAGCACGAGAATCCATGCGGGACTACCTAAGTCATTTTGGGCAGATGCAATAAATACAGCGGCATACCTGATCAACCGCGAACCATCTGTACCTTTGGAGAACAAATTAATAAAAGAAGTGTTGAGTGGTAAGGAGGTAGATATCTCTCATCCTGAGGATATTTGGTTGTCCATGCATGTAGAGACAAACTTGATGCTGAGTCTAGAAAGTGTTTCTTTATTGGATATGATTTTGATGAATTTGGATATTGATTCTGGGACGATGAAAATAGAAAAATATCAGAGAAAGAAATGTTGTATTTGTTGAAAAGACCATATATAAAGATAGATATTTTGCATAATCTGACAATGCAGGAAAATAAAATATAACTCAAGTTGAACTTGAGGGCATATCAGATGAGGATGTTGTTGGATATCAGAAAAATGCTATGCAGTTAGAACTTGAATCACTGCAAGCGGGGCCAAGTACACCATCGCCGATTAGAAGATTTACCAGAGAGATCAGACCACCCGTTGGGTATTCTCCTTCACTGAATTTTATGTTGTTAACTAATGCTGGTGAGCTAGAATGTTTCAGGAAAGCCTTGGAGGTACATGATTCTATTAAGTGGGAGTTAGCAATGCTGGAAGAGATGAACTCCTTGATCAAGAATAAAACATGGATGCTAACAGAATTGCCTATAGGGAAAAAGACATTACATATCAAATGATTGTAATAGATAAAAGAGGAGATTGATGGCAACAAAAGGTACAAGACAAGACTAGTTGTTAAAGATTTTGAGCAGAAGGAAGGTATGAGTTATACTAAAATATTTGCTCTAGTTGTGAAATTAACAACTATTAGATTGATGTCGAGTATAATTGCAGCTGAAAGCTTACATCTTGAATAATTAGATATAAAGACAACATTTCTCCATTAGGATTTGGAGGAGGATATCTATATGAAGCAGCTAGAAGATTTCAAGTTCCTAGAAAAGAAAACCTGATTTGCAAGTTGTCAAGAGTTTCTATGATCTAAAGCAAGCTCCTCGACAGTGGTACAGGAAAATTGATAATTTTATGATTAATAATGACTTTACAAGATATTTTTCTGACCATTGCTGCTATATCAAATACTTTGATAACTCCTACATCATATTACTCTTGTATGTGGATGATATATTCATCGCATGTTTAGATATGAAGGAAATTAAAAGGGGGTCAAGGAGCAGTTACCAAATGTGTTTGAAATGAAAGACTTGAGAGTTGCAAAGAAAATACTTGAGATAGAGATTGTTCATGATATAGAAACATGTACTTTGAAATTGACTCAAGAAGCATATATTGAGAAGATACTTGCAAGATTCTCTATGCAACATACGAAACCTGTGTAAACATCTTTGGCGAGTCATTTCAAGCTTTCTAAAGATCAATCACCTAAGACAAATAAGGAACGCGAGTACAAAGTTCCTTATGCATCAACAGTAGGTAGCATTATGTATGCCATGGTAAGTACCAGACCAGACATTGCTCATGTAATGGGAGTTGTGAGTAGATATATGTCAGATCCAGGGAAGGAACATTGGCAAATAGTCAAATGGATCTTTTGTTACTTAAAAGGAACAAAATGTATGAGACTTTGTTTCAATAAAAGTAATTTGGATATGAAGGTTTTTGTTGATACAGACTTAGGTGGTGATATTGATACTGCTAGAAGCACCATCAGATATGTCTATACTTTAGGTGACACTGCTATAAGCTGGATGTCTCAGTTGCAAAAGGTTGTTGCTCTTTCTACTACTAAATCAGAATATATAGCTATGACAGAGGCCTACAAGGAGATGATTTGGTTAAAGGGCTTTCTTGAAGAACTAGACAAAGTGCAAGAAAAATCAAGTTTGTTAAGTGACAGTCAAATTATTATTCACCTTGCTAAGAATCTAGTGTTTCATGCTAGAACAAAACACATAAGGCTAAAGTATCACTTCAATAGAGATCTTCGTGAAGAGGGACATTGGTTCTTGAGAAGATTCGTGAGCTAAAAATCCAACTGATATGTTGACCAAGGTGGTGATCATAGAAAACCTGAGGTTTTGTACAACCTCAGTTTGCCTCTGATGCTAGTTGAAAGGAGGATCCTTCCAGAGTTGTTCATGCTATAAGTGATCTTCCCCAGTGTTCATGTACTGATCAAGTCTCCAAGTGGAAGATTGTGGGAGATAGCAGATGAAGACTGATCATCAGACCCCTACTAGCGTTGATCTAGGTTTTTCTAGAGGTATATATATAATTTCATTATTTTGTGAGCGGTTGCCCTATCTCCATCATATATGTATCTTTTTTGGAGCGGTTATCTACTCTGGTGATTTTCGACACAATATAGTGAAAACCCTCTATGATGGTCGTGGACGTAGGATATCCATCTCCGAACCACGTAAAATTTGTGCATATTTTTCTGTGTTTGTCGATCTTTCTCTTTATGTTCTTTGTTATTTCCCAACATAAAGTTTTCTTCATCTATTGTTAAAATTCTTTATCATTATTGTTGTTGAAATTTAATCTGCATTGTGGCTGATTTTTCTTGTTAATTTGTTGTTGAATTTTCATTCATATGTTGCTGAAATGTTTTATCATTTGTTCTTGAAATTTAATCATTAGTATGGTTGATTTTTTTGTTAATATGCTGCTGGATTTTGTGTTAGTCTATTAATAAAATTTGTGTTAATTTATTGTTGAAGTTTGTGCTAATTTGTTGCTTAAATTTAATCTAAGTAGCGTGACTGAAATTTTTGTGGGCTCTCACAAACTTTTCAATCACTAGGTGCAATTTTTAGTTCTTGAGTTGTAAATAAAATAAAAGTTTTAACCATTGAAATATGAAATTGCTATTATGTATGACCATTCATTGATATTATTTTTAGTCTTCCATTAATTGGTAGTGTTAATTCTTCAAATTTTGTTCAATTATTGTCATGGCTTCTTGTTCTAACAATCATTTGAATTTAACTGCTCAAAATGGGGATACATACATGTATAATGATATTATTTACATTGTATATTTATGTTTATATAATTATACTTCGTTGTATGATTGCATGTGTTTGATAATTTTAAGCTTGACAATCTAGTTAGCAAACCATATATTTACATAACTTTTGGTAATGAAGATGATGCATATTTTTGTTATAACTTGTATGCTAAGTCAATTATGACTTTGACATTCCATGATTGCAGCTAAGTCGGCAATATGAGGCGTCGCATTTGAGCAGCTATTTAAGAGATTGATTACAGCTTCTGAGTCGGACTCAATGATGATGTGTTTGAGCCCATGTCTCCAAGAAAGTTGGCTATTTGGTCCACTTTCTATAGCATGACAAGTGTTGTTACAGTGAGGAGCACCATTCGACGTTTGAGGGATCAGACATAAAGTTAATAGTTAAACCCCATTGTCTGATTAGCTACTAAGATTTCTTGGTGTTATGTTGCTGGATTAGGAGTTTACCTCGTTTTAAGACTTTATTCTGGAAATTCATATTGTCAGAAACTTAATTTTGGTGTTAGTCGAACAACAAAATTTTCCATGTTGAATAACGAGTTGTTTTTCATGTAGTAATGTTAAAATTCATTAGCTTTAATGCAGTATTTGCTTTTCCATTTTGCACTTCTATTTTATTGTGTGCCCATAATCGACACCATAACATTGTTATATATATGATCCATAATGTATCTAATAGAAGAGAATGAATCTTAATTTTCTGGAATATGGCCTGTTTTGCTATTTTGTGAAAAAACATATAACTTTTCCTAATCCATGTAACGTACATTTTAGAAAATATATCTATTGTAATATATAACAAAATATTTGAATATGCATGGAAAGGATGATGGTTGTTGTCATTGAGAGATAGACCTAGGGGATGGGGGGGGGGGGGGGAGGGGGGGGGGACTTGGCCCCCCTAAATTTTTTTGTTTATGTATATTTATATATAAAATTTAAAGCAAAATAAAATATATAATGTCTCTATATATTAGTCTCTCTTAACTTTTGGCATGGGTCCGTTACTGGACCTGCTATAGTCAAGATGGGTTGTGATACTAATAAACAAAAAAAAGGCAAAGTTGTGATTAAGCAATTTATCTGTAATAATTTTCATCTAAAATATCTTAGACGTAAGGGAAAAAAAGGTATAAATGCTAACACCAACAATAAGATGCTTCGAATTTCTAGAATTTGCATTGCAGTGAATAATTTCCTCTGAGGAGTTTAATCATACGAACCTGAAGTAACATATGTATCTGCATCATACGTATGATCCCAAGACTAGGGTTATGGTAAGAAGGTCTTGAAGTACCTCAGGGTGCCTCTCTTATGTAGGAGTATGATTTTTACTTCTTTTGGTCATTTAGATTTTTTTATTTTTTTCTTTATTTTATTCTCTTTAGGTTTTCTAAGATTAATTTAATTAGATTTATTGGTTCTACTTAAATTACATCTAGATATTCTAGTCTTACTTAGGTTGTATTTATAAATGCTACTTGAAAAAAAAATTCAACTAGCTATTTTTAATCCTATAAATAAGGTCCATATGTATCAGTTTTATAATTTATTCAACACATTATTCAATCAATAAAATTAAACCTTCTTTACTTCTTTTGAAAGAATTCATCTTTCACGAGTCTATCATTAAGTCCCAATTTAGTGTTTGTTCTTTAATTCACGGGTCTTCGACGAAAGGTCCGCAGCCTTCGGGTTTCATGCTTTCGTTCCGTATCAAGTCGTGTCAAAGAGAAATCCATATGACCGACTTCCGGAAAGCTCCCCATGAGAGATTGCTCGATGAGGTGTCAAAAGATTGGACAACATTACATCGTCGGTTGAACGTCTATCGTGTTGCATGGATGCCATTGAAGAAAAAATGTTGGCATAGACGAAACACTCATCTTCAAACCATCACAACCAACGTCGCCCCAACCTTCAACCCAACTTCAAAGATAATCATGTCGTGCCCCTCCACCAACATCATCAAGAAGATTTTAAAGAAGGCAATACAAAACATCAAGAAGTCAATCTTTTAATTATTGATGATGAAGACATGGGTCAATTTATTGAAGAACTTAAAGAGGATGATGATATGAAATGTTTATTAAAAGAAGAAACATTTTTACAAGAGTTTTAAGACATCGCATCCGAAGAACTATCATCAATAGAAGATATCCAATATCATGATGATTTAGTTCTTGAAGCAAGTTTCCTCAATCTTCAACATTATTGCACAAGACATAAAGAAAATGATGTTCTAAAGAAAGAGGTCAACAATCGCTTGAGAAAGATCATATTAGAGGGAGTACGAGCCTTTGCATAATGATACTATTAGAATTAATAGTTGGGTATAAGTTTCTAACTCGTTATCTTAACGACAAGCTTGACCAACTTGAAGACGCAACAATGTTATCCAAACTTGATTTGAAAAGTCAAAATCAAATCCGAATCCTCCCAAAAGATTGGTGGATGACAACTTTCAAGAAGTGGAAGCGTTATTGCATCTATCTTCGATGTTGAAAATCCGAAGACGAGTTCAATTTTGAGGGGTGAAGAATTGGTGGGAACAATTCCCACTACAAATAGAAATTCACATCAAGAAGATTAATACCATGAATAGTAGGATTTTTATTTTTGTTTAGTCTTTTAGATTGTTTTATTTTCTTTATTTCATTCTTTTTAGATTTTCTAGGACTACTTAATTGGGTTTACTAATTCTACTTAAATTAGGTCAAGATTTTCTAATCTAACTTGGATTGTATTTATCAATCCTACTTGAACAAAATTCATCTAAAACTCTATAAATAAGGCACATATGTATGGGTTTTATGACTTGTTCAACATATTATTCAATCAATAAAATAAAAGCTTATTTGCTTCTTTGGAAAGAATTTATCTTTAACGAGTCTATCCTAAAGTCCAATTTTTTCGATCTTTAATTCATGGATCTTCAATGAAAGATTTGCCCGCTTCGGGTTACTCACTTCCCTCCCGCATCATATAGCTAGACAATTGCATTCAACTAAGGAGATGTATTTAATTATCAAACCAAGGAGGCATTTTTCTACCGGTCATCTTTGTAGATTACTTGGTAATCTGTTTTAAAATTACATGAGGCCACTATATTACCTCGTTTACTTGTAATATATTATTGACAATGTGAATTATTTGTCAATCTGGATTGCCTAAAAAGTGGCAATTCATAATACCTGACGAGGAGGGTATCCATCTAGATTACTACCCAAGTAGCAATCTAATATTTTATTTTATTTCATATATACCCTTTATTTTATTTTAAACCCTAGTACAAACGCACGACTTGGGGGTGAAAAAAAAGGCTCACATAATCATCTCAAACATCTTTCCATAGACTCATTCTTTAAAAAATATTTTTTATTCTTTGTTTTCTTAATTAACATATGTGTGTAAATTGATCTAGCATGTTTGTTGTCTTTTTGTTAATTTGTCTTTTTCTTCATTAGCACATTCATTTATAAATACACGACTTGGGGGTTAATTTATTTTTTCAATAGCACATTAATTGATAAAAAGATCTCGAATCAATTTTTTTTCAAATCAACGTAAATGATCTGATTTTTATATTTTTTTTATATATACTTTTTTATTCATTAGCACATGTAAAAAAAATTATTTACTCGATTTACTCAAAAAAATCCTCTCTCAAGTTCATTTTTTCTCAACTTAGTTTTTTGTCCTTTTTAAATCTATTATAATTTTCTTTCATTAGCACATTTTTTGGATTAGCAAAAAAATTATTTTCTCAGGTTCATTTTTTTTTCTCAACTCAAATTTTGGTCCTCTTCTTAATTCATTTTAGTCTTTCTTTTCATTAGCACATGTTCTGGATTTACCCAAAAAAGGTTTTTTTTCTCAGGGTTATCTTTCACCAACCCAAATTCTCGTCCTTTTCTTAATTTATCCTAATCTTCTTTTCATCGGCACATGTAAAAATGTTTTTATCAATTTATCCAAAAAAGGATCTTTCCATAATATCAATTTCGTCTCAACTGAAATTTTGTGTTCGCTTTTTGTTCTCTTCTTAATATATTCTTATTCTATGTTCATTAACACAACTTGATTATTATTTTTTATGTCAACTTGAAATTATTTCATCATATATTTTTAGGTATTTGGCATTTTTTAGCAGACATAATTGCTTTTAACACGAATTAATTTTTTTTATATGTCTGCTTAATCTATTCTAATTTTGTTTTCATTACCACATGCATTTATTACTATAACTTTGTTGTTTATTTTGTATGTTTATAGTTAGTAGATGGATCAATTAATAAGAAAAGATCATCAACAAGAAATGATAATTTTGCTTCTATTGCTCGTTGACCTTCAAAACTCCCTTGGACTATTATATGTCATGCTACTGGCATGTTATGCTTCTTCGTCCACAAGAAATAATAAATGAAAAATGATAAACAATAGCTATGATCGACAATTTATCAGAGAGATAAATATTAGGAGGATAAATTTTGATTCTAATTTGACATGCATAGAGAATACACATATGGTCCAAAGAAGTTTTCATGGTTTATGTGATATGTTGAGAACTATTGGAAAATTATCATATACAAAGAATATGTGTGCTGAAGAGATGGTTGCCATATTTTTAGTGATATGTTCTCATCATATGAAAAATATAATAATAAAAGGCAATTTGTAAGAAGTGACAGAAGGTTAGTAGATATTTTATGCATTATTAAATTCAATCCTTTTATGTCATGAGTTACTACTTCAGAAAGCAGAATGTGTGACGCAGAACATGTGCTAGAAAATTCAACAGACTATCGTTGGAAGTATTTTAAGGTACATATTGATATTTCATAGGTAGTATTTAATATATACATATGTATATATTTGTATATTTAATTATGTGTTTTCTTAAAATTGTCTAGGTGCGTTAGATGGAACATATATTAGATACACTATCACCAATATTGAGAAGCCAATACACTGAACAAGAAAAGGAAAAATACCTATGAATGTGTTAGGAGTTTACGTTCAAGATATGCAGTTCATATATATATTCCCTGGATGGAAAGATCAATCATAGATGGTAGAGTGCTAAGAGATACATTATTTAGGCCTAGAGAGGTTTAAAGGTGCCTCAAGGTAAAAAGAAAAAGAATGTTATGTATGTAACATTAAAAAAATTTAATCTAACACAAGGTTTTCAAACTCGAGAATCCACCTAGACTCGTTTTACGTCCGGTAAACTCGAGACTTAAACTCGTAGAGTTTATGTACATACTGTAAATATATAAAAATATATTATATAATAAATATTAAATCATAAATATTGTTCATGTATCATTTTAATATTATAAAATCTCATAATTCATATTTTTACTTCATGTATATAAAATAAATAGTGATTCATCAATTTCAAGCCCCCTAACTTTTATAACTCTGGTGCCCATGCCCCCAAATGCTCGAGTCGTCGATGATCGCTAATCATCAAAACCTAGCGTGGAAATAGGTAAAAAAAATTATGGGAGGCTTGGAAGGTTTTGGTCAAATCTTAAAATATTTTTTTTTGTTTTTTCTACATATTTACTTTCAATTGTACCTTTAAATTGTAATTAAATAATTCAATTTTGCAATCTTTGAGTCTACTTGCGAGTCCATCCGGGTTCATCCGAGTCTACCGAGTTTACCGAGTTCACTAACGAGTCTACCGAGTTTACTACACAATCCGAGTTTATACCGAGTTCAATCGATTTTGTATAGAGTCTTGAAATCGTGCGATTCTACGACTATAACTCGCGAGTTTAAGAACCATGATCTAACATAATTTTCTCATGATAGATTTCTATCATTTATGTGATGTTGGATATACAAATGGAGAATGATTTTTGACATCATTCAGAGGTCAACGTTATCATTTGAATGATAGGAACCAATAACCTACCACGCCACACAAGTTCTACAATTATAAGCACTCATCCATGAGAAATGTTATTGAAAAATATTTTGAATTTCTTAAGATGAGATGGGCCATTATCAAAGAAAGGTGTTTCTATCATGTAAAAATTCATGCAAGAATTGTTTCTACATGTGCTTTGCTTCATAATTGTTGGGAATATATAGTGTGAGGGATCGACCAAGAATCAAAACAGCGAATAAAACGAGAAAGAAAGATTGACACACAGATTTTAACGTGGTAAAATCCTCTTGATTAATGTGAACAAGAGGAAAACATCCACGGGCAAAGGAGGTCGCCACCAAAGAGTTTTCACTATTCTAGAAGAAGAGAGTACATCATAAAACCCTAACGGCCCAAGCCCTCCGCTACCGCCACAGATTCCCTTTTTTTTCTCTCAATTTTTTTTTCTTTTTCAATTTTGAGTACAGGGTATAATATTTCAAGTCA
>LTAE01009189.1:2739-16030 GCA_001647135.1 Pontederia paniculata
TTATGACGATGGATCGCCGTAAATCTTCATGTCCTGTAAATTGCTCATGACTGACTGAATTAAAAGATGCCACCAAGATAAGAACTACTGATGAACTGTAAAGATGATTACTGTTACTGTTACTGAAAAGAATCAAGAAAGAATTGTTAAACACTGAAGCCTTGCATGATTACTGTTTTACTGACCCTTGATTATTATTTCCTCTTACTTGATCTTTACATACTGAGTGTCACAACTCACGGGTTCTACCCCTGCGAATTCAATTCGGCAGGTTGTTTTGATCTTTGATAGGTACTGATGATTGTGCTGATGGTGATGCAGCTCGTGGTGGTCTACTTTGCATATGGATTAGGATCCTGATTGAGTCCTGCTGGTCAATTGTTAGAGATGAACTTTATTTGGAGTCCTTTGAAGTTTGTTTGATTTAGTTATTGATGTCTGTTCGTATTGGAACTATGTATTGGATTATTAGTCTTTATATTGCAAAAGATATTTTAGTTTATATTGTTATTGTTATCTGATGTGGCCTGAGGTTGACCAGTCAAATGGTCAAACCAAAGGTACTGATATGATGTGGTGGAGTCTTCAAAGTTAAGATTATTGCCAGGTGGTAAGGTTTGATTTTGGAGGAGTTACACCATTTGTCTCTCAAATTTTATTATCGATATTTTTCTTTAGTTTAATTAATTTATACACCTCTCGACTTATGGACCAAGAGGCCTGTCATTGTTTGTCCGATGTTGGTTGAAGATATACTTAAATATTTTATTTTGATATTTGTTTGGCCAAAGATGATAATACAATCCATTTTGACGTGAATGAGATTTCCCCCCGAGTGCAACTCTCATAAAAAACAAATCCTACATCTACCATTGAAAATGGTCATATTATTATTATTATTATTATTATTATTATTATTAGTAGTAGTAGTAGTAGTAGTAGTAGTAGTAGTAGTAGTAGTAGTTAGGTGTTTAGTAAAGTTTCTTTTAGACTATTTTTTGCTCACAAATTTTGCGTGTGGAAGCTCATTATCAATATTTTTCTCCAAAACTAGCAAACAATCATGTGGAAGAAAAGCCAATGCCTTTTCAACAACGCCAATATGCTTTCTTTTAAGATTATTTGGGTTTGCCAAAAACGATTCGTCAAACTCTTGTGGTTCGTCCTAATTTTGATTTACATATGAAAGTATGTTTTTTATTTGTCAAAAAAACAATCTTGTTTTTTTTTCTTTTCCGTTATTTGATTATTTTTCTATCTTTCCCTTTGATGCCATACTGCCATAGTGTGGACTGGATGACTCTTTCCTCCTCGAACGGGTGTGATTGACAACAATCTCGGGTCGATGACATCGCCCAAGTACTTTAATTAACACATTCAAATACTTAATTAGATTTTTTTGTCTCACATAATTTCTTTGCCCTTATCTTTAATTTTCCCAATATTTTGCTTGTAATACTTTGCATTAAAATTCTAGCTTCAACAACCATTACTCGAGATGTCATATTGCTTCCACGAAAGTTTCTTTTGTGCTAGGATGATGGCATACAAGCAGAGACAACAGACGAGAGCCCAAACCTTTTGTTGTTGAGGACCTCATATTATATTTTAGTGTTATTGTATCAATAATAATAATAATAATAATAATAATAATAATAATAATAATAATAATAATAATAATAATAATAATAATAATAATAATAATAAATCTTTTATGAAGGATTAAGAAAATCTCAAAAATGCCTAGTGTGGAGTGCCAATAAGGACGCGAAATGATCAAACATGAGCCAAATATTCCAGATTGATGAAAGTGATTTCAATGTTGGTAATTGGCGATAAGATGAAAACTCAGATCAAATGGATGCCGTATAAAACAATTAAATTTTGACTTGCACGAAAATCAAGTTGTGCGCTACACTCATATAACGTAAAAAAAATTATTTCAACATTCAAGTTTTCAATCAAAATTATTAATAATTTTAATTTAAATACTACAAGCTCAAAGTGCATTTGCTTAGATTATGTATTATATAATAATTAAAAAAAAATGAAGGTGCTCCCTATTTTAAAAAAAATGAAGGTGCTCCCACCATGCTACCTACCTTTTTAATATAGGATCTTTAATTTACGGTGACTTGATTTAAGAGAGAAAAAAAATAGAAGAGAGAAAATCTAATATCCACCGTAGATTTAAAATTTTACGGTTGATGATGTAGATAACATGGTGCTCCTTACTTAATTAGGGAACACCTACATTGAACCCTATATAATTGTACAATGTTTGAAAAAATAACTATAATCAACAATATGAACCCAGGAATTTTCATCCATAGTGCAATTTCAAATAACTTGTATAACAGATCAACAACTTCTGATCTTGAGTTGTTACACGGACACCAGCTTGGATTGAGAACCAGTACTATTGTCTTTACAAAAAAAGAAATTGTAATAGAATTAGATTTGTTTAGGATGACTTAATTTGGAGTTCAATTTTGTTTTCAGCAAAACATTTGAAGCCCTTCATACAAACTACAAAGTCTGTTAAAATGAAATTATTGATTGCTAGAATGAATCCAGCTGATGTACGTACTTTTTTATGCTTTATTTTAGAAAATGCTCGACAGAAAGAAAAGTTTCCAGACCTAACCAAATCTAGCAAATATCTTTTGGGATGAAGATATCAAAGGTTGTTTATGATAAAACAGGCTAAATGTCAAGTTCTCACTTTGATCATGTCAATAAAAGAAACCGCCTCAAATGTGTCAAATGTTACCTCGCTAAGCTGAAGACCACTGCTTGCCAACATGCAGCTTCAAAGGGGGAGTTCTGATCTTGATACAAATGCAAACCTTATTATAACACACGATCTACCAGACTGCCGGTGGCCAAAGAATGAATAGATAGACCAATGTTCATAAAAACTGAAACCCACAATATCTTCATAAAAAGAAAAGATCAGTGGATACACACATACCACCACAGCAGTTTTACTATACATAGAGGCTAGAGAACAAATATATGGGAAAGAAATACAAAAATGATAATGATGAAACTTACATGGTACCAAGTCTGACTTAGACTCATGCATTCTGACAGTTTTTAAGACAAAACTCTAGGCATTGTGAGAAGAGGGACCTTCAGCGCCTGATTTGCCATCTAATTCTTTTGATGAGAACAAGTTTGGGTACGAAAAATATGGGTCGTCCTCTAAGGAAGACAATCTCTGGGGGACATGGGCAGGTTGATACTGTGGGCTCTCCTCCAAATTTGTTAATTTGGTTTCCATCACAGTCATTTCCTCAATATCCCTACTGAATGAGTCCTGATGATCAAATGTTGGCTTTTCTAAAGAACTTGGCTGGTGGATGCTGCCGGGTGCATGAATTTCAGTCTCAGAACTTTCAGAGGTTGTTTTCTTCCCTTTCGTGACAAAATCTGCTATTCTAACTTCAGCCAAACTTGCAGCAGCTCTTGCAGCCACTGCTGCACGTTCTGCTGTTTCAGCAGCAGCCATGGCAGCAGCCAAAACATCTTGTAAGTCTGTGTTGATCTCACTTCTCGTCCGGGTAAAGGCGGGGGTAGCTGAGTCACTTTGATATGAAGTGGTAAAAGTAGACGATGGTGGAGAAGTAACTGGCTCACTTTGCTTTGTGGGTGATATTGATGGAGAAATCAAGGATGATGGCTCACTTTGGTTCAGATGCGAAGAAAATACAGAATCAGTCAGTAAAGGACCTGATTTATTATCCTGAAGTGATAATGGAGCCCCAACTCGTTCGTTCAAATTTGGAGTCTCTGAATCATGAGTAGGTGGAGGTGAGATGGCTGGTTCACTTTCTTCGTCGGGTGCAGGAAATGAAGATGATGGGGGAATAACAAATGGGACAAATTGTTTGTTTCCACCACCTGCTACATTGAAATTCACTTCAGGTTTTGTGGGAGGAACAAGAGGCATATCCTCACCAATAGTGGCATCAGAGATTTCATGATGATGTCCAAAATCATGTGGTTGAGATGACATATGCGAGACAATCCCTGGCGCTGATGGGGCATCTGAAACAGATCGAATAGATTCCTTTGGAACTTCAGGTAGGTTTAGAGAATCAAGTTCAGCATCTGAATCAGATCCCGCATTTAATTCATTGACAATACTATTCAATGACAAGTGCTTCTCTGGGGGCAAGTTCATCATGGATCCATTGGTGAAGCTGTTTGGACCATTCTGATGAAAAAGAATTTATACTTGTATCAGTTAAATGCATAAATTAATTAATCAACAAAATATACTTCATTTTCAGCTTACCAATAAATCCTCATATGGCTTGAGTAACTCTGCTTCAGATGCAGACGGATCCCAATCTAAACCATGCTCTTCGGCAATATCCTTTAGTAGCTTCATTTTTGCTTCAACTGAAGGTGCGCGAATTGACAATAATTCGATAATCTGCACAAGCAGATCATTTAAGGAACAATCCACAATTATGATACGATTCCTTACTTATTACTTTTTTTCCAGAAGTCCTTGTTCGTTACTTAAGAAAATGATGAATCTGTAATAATTGTAGTAACACTGAACTTTTACCTGGCGATTGACTCCACAATCTGGCATGAGCTCAGTCGCGGCAGCCACAAAATCCTTCCCATACTTCATAGTGAATAACATCTGAACTTGTTGTAGTTCAGGAAGATCTGCACAACGTGGTGCTGCGAAACAAATGCTGGATATTGCCTCTTTGAGGTCTAGAGGACACTCCCTGAACAAATTCAGAAAGTAGTTAATCCTCTTAACTGTTTGAGTTGAAAGGAAGGGATATCCTAAGAACACGAAGACCAAGCAGGCAGTGTAGACAGTTAAGGGTATATTATTTCAAACACATGATTCAATTTAATACAGTCCATAATACAGAAACATAGCTCAACGGATTATTCTATTTCCACCTCACGACAAACAAAGCAAGGAAGAAGCATCATTTAGCAAATGTGTAGTTAAATTTTATCCTTTATAGAAAGAACTAAACTAATTTTAACTATTATTACTTTAATGAATATAGTTATCAAAACCTTGTATATGTACAGTAGTGGCCTCAAAATAGTGGCCAATCAAGGAAATTGTGGAGATTCAACTGAGCTACCTGAAAAAAGCTAGTGGCAATCTAGCAACCAAAGAGAAATTAAAAAAATGTTGTTACAGAAAAATATCAGATGCAAGTATGCCACACAATAAGGTCCTATATTTTCCTGCAAATGTGTGTGTATACCCGAGAAGAAACTGAAGCACAAAAAATTGATTCTACTGGGATCATATCGAGATTGTGGTATAGACAAAAGGAACAAAGGAAAATTTGAAGGAAGATAATAAGAAAAATAACCATTAATTTCTTTGGTCCAGTCACCCAAGTCACCGACATCATTGATCATAGATCTGACTGTTCAACCCAAGCACTCTGCAACTATTATATTTTCATTACTTTTTTTTCTACTTCAGTGTATAAATCAACCAGAAACACTCTGAGGATGAATTAATACCTCAACTCCTAATGTGCACATAATCAGGATATGGATGTTTTTAATTATGATCCTGGGAGAAAAAAGAAGAATTGAGTGTATCGGTGAAGAGCTTTCCAAATGGACAATGGAAAGAGAACAAGGAAAATGATGATTTACTCCCAATTCAATTCATATAATGGATGGATAGATAATTATGTCAATACAGATGAGTTCCATTTAAAGTCAAATTATTGCTCCTTTTCCAAAAGTGTCAGTAAGAAAGGAGAAAAAAATATACTAGGGGCATTTTCTAAATTCTGCACACCTATTTAGTGACAAGATGCTCCACAACTACCTCTGCATATAAAAACAGAGATAAACAGTTACCTTCTACAAATCATTCTTTAAAAGAATCACACCCATAAAACTTTCATCTGGTATGGGTCTCCCCCGAAGTAGACAACGAAAGTCCAGACAATGAAGCTTAAATACAAACTCATTTAAGTATTGTCCAAAGCAAACAATTTGAACAGATTTTCAACTGCAACAAAGATATTCATGCAACACGGCAATGTGATGAAGTCAAAATCTTTTATGATAGATGCTAAATGATAGTTTGCAAGGTATATCAAGAGAACATTAGGGATTACACAGGAAACACAATACTTTGAAGCTTACAAAGCTCAGAAGACAACTTCTTTCAAAAGAGAATACAACTGAGTAAACTAGATAAATTGGCGTGCTCATAGGATGTCCAATACTCCTCAAAAGGTCAGAGAACTTTGTAATTCCATGATCGCGGATTAATGTTAAGTAGAACAAGTACAGAAAACACAACGTTATAGGAAAACAATACCTTAGTTCAATTTTCCGCATTAAAATCACCCATTGAAGAGTTTCTTACTCAAAGAAGATATTCGGCATATGTCATTACAACAGTGCCAAAGAAGTACCTCTGTGTTTCGATTATCGGAAGACGGACAGATATGAGCTCGCAGAACAACTCAAGAATCTCCTGTGCGGCCATCATATTCTCCTCGCGAATAATATGTTCCACCTGCCAACAAGAACAACATACTCGACCTGATTGAGCCATTCTGTCAATATCAACGTTGCGCAACAAATGGACAGTTACCCGAATTCGAGCAGTAGCCTCCTGCCCGCTCTCAATGAGCTTTGCAATATCCTTGCGCATCTGTTTCAATTGAATCAACCTCCGGTTGCGCAGCAGCTTTATCCTCGGAATCGTCAGCTTCAGCAACGTCTTGCTGATAATATCAGATCATAAGAAAAATAAATTACATCTTGATCTAAGAAAACACTTCCACAGTAAAAAGAAGAATTCCTCCAATCTTTTTACCCATTGCAAAAATTAGAGCAAATTCATTTTAAATTCATTCAGAATTCAGTTTTCCCCCAAAAGTTGGTCGTGAATTCGCCGTTTGCCATGGAAAAAATATTGACAAACAACACGGAATCGAACAAAACCTAAACAAATCGACAAATCGAGAGATCTGATACCATTTGGCGCCTTTAAACCCCCGATTGTTGAAGAAGGCATCGAGCATCGCCATCGCTGAAGCAGTCCGTCCGATGAACAACAGATTCAGAAGAAAACCTTTGCCCCGCGTCGATATTTATTTGTTTATTTATTTATTTATATTTAATGGGATTGGAAACCGGTCAGTCGTCCCACCTGCTTCGCTACGCATAATTATTTATGAGGCACCACATAAGAACCGTTGGATGTTTTTTCAGGCGCACGCGGACGGTGGATACCGGTTCGAATGGAAGGCCAGAGTCCGGTACGCGGACGGATTTCTTCGGGTCGAAGCTTCTTCCCACTTTTCCTTCCGTGGCCCAATATAATTCTTTTCTTTTCTTTTCTATATTTAATCTTGAACTACAAACTTATGAATCAATTTCATTCCAAATTTCTATTGACTTTACTTTTAATAATATTACTTTTACCTTTATTTATTTAATATAAAAATTTAAAATAATTTAAAATAATAAAACTTTACAATAATTAAAAAAACTATTGAACATTATTTATAACCTTATTTCATCTTTTACTATCTTTATTTTATTAAAAAGATAAGGATAAAAATTATATTTAATAATTATTAAAAAAATAGAGGTGTTACCTACTTAAATAAGTAACATCGTATTATTTATCTTGTTTATCGTAAGATATTAGATCTGGATATAAGATCTTCTTTTTGTTAAATAATTTATTATAAATTGTTAGATCTATTATATATCCAATATTTTATTATTGATAAGAAAAATAGAATGGTGTTACTTGAATACATTATTAAAAAATTAAGTTAATAATTTTTTAAATAAAATTTGATTTAAATAAAAAATTATGATAAATTTATGGATTAAAATTTTTAATTTTATAATTTACAATTAGATGAAAGAAAATTATAGTTGAAAGACTATAAAAAAATAATTATTTACAAAATTAAGTTATTATAGGCACTGCAATCGGAATTCACCCACCCTCATTGTGGCCATTAATAATTCTTTTGATCACTATAATGATCATTTTCCTTCCTGATAATTATAACCATCACATCTCTAAAAGTTATAGTACTTTAAATGATTTAAAAGATGATGAAAAAAATTTATAACTTATGCATCAATATTCAAAGTTGAATTATTCAAATCATATTTTTAAAGGTAAATTATTTAAACAGTTAGTCGAGTGATTTAAATTATACTAATTAAAATTTAATGCTTAAGGGTGGTACCGTTATCATTTCAAAAAAGTAGTATTATCATTTTATTTTATTAAATAAGAATAAAATGGTTAGCAATTGACTTAGAAATTATATTTTTTGAAGAAATAATAGAGGCATCCAACCCTAAACAATAAAATGATCTCTAGGAGAATGAATTAAAATATAATGATGAATTGATTTGATAGATAAGTTTTGATGGATGTTTAAGATAAAATATAAGAATCAGATGGATAAACTATAATTTTTAAAAAAATATAAAAGTTGAGTTGAATTTAAATTTTATAATAATATTATTTTTATTATATATTGAATAGAAAATAACACAATATTTTCCTACAAAATATAATTAAGTAATATAGAATTACTATCATGAATAATATAGTAAAATATTATGTGAAATTTAATTATCAGATTCAATATAATAAAATATTTTCAAAAACTTAATCTAAAAAATTAATAAAATACACTAACATAATTAATATTTTTATAGTTATATTATTAAGTTACCATAATAATTAATTTATTTTTCAAAATTATGTAAAAGTAAAAGTTAAAATATAAAGTTGATTAAAAAAAGATATGAGAGAGAGGAGAGAAAAAAACATGTGTCAAATAAAAAAAATAAAAAAATAAACCTTGTTCTTCAAGCAACTTAATCGGATGTCAGAACTCGAGATCATGTGATCCTAGATTCTAGCCTCGGATTGCGCCTCCGATTCTATCAAACATCACATGAATTGAAGCTAGCGACCATGTTCCACTTGTCAAATGGAGTCATAATGTATGCACAAGTGTGTATGCAATTGATAAGCACCCCACACATTTCAAAAATCCAAACATAATATTTAACTTTTAAGATTCTAAACTCGTTTGAAAAGTAGAATCTGAGTCTCCAAATTTCAATAAATAGTTTGATTTGATAGATTAATTATAATCATGTTTGAATGAACCAAAATCTAATAATAAATTAATTTGTCAGATAAGTTCATTTGGATAAAATATGAAAATCAAAGGATTAAATATATTTTTCAATGAAGATTTTATAAAAAATATTTGAATTTAATAATATATAATACTAATTTTTATATATTTTGAATAAAAAATATTTTCCTAAAAAATAATTAAATAATATAAAATTAATCTCAGAATAATATAATAAAATATTGTGTGAAATTTACTTTATTCTCGATACAACCTTAGAATAGATTACTCCACAACAGAAAAAATAAACATGAAAGAAATTTCTGAATTCATCCTAAACAGAGAATAATAGAGAATACAAATAGAAATCAATGATTAGTGAATCAAAGACAGTATCTTTTGATTTCCCGCAGGAATGATCGGTTGCGCTTCACTTCTTCTCCACAAAATAGTTCTTCGCTAGCTATTGTGATATCCTCTCCAAAGACCCCTACATATTATTTATAACTTCTGGAATGTAGTCGTTAGGATTTGGAGGAGATACGACAACGTTTTTGCAAGGCGGCGGAGTTCACGAAGCGGAAATAGCGCATCACAACCGTGAATCGGGTGAAAGTCGATGTCGTCATGGTTGTGAACCCAATGTTATGCGTATTAAGTTGTTGATCGATGTATGTTGTGGTATTCTATCATGACTGTGAAGATCTGCTTCGCGCCCGTTAGCTTCAATAATATTTGTTTTGTAGTTGCCTGTTAACTTCGACTCATGCCCGTGACTCATATATGGCCTTATGTACCTACTTCGGTCGCGCCAATGAACTCTCGCTAACGCCCTATGAACTTGTCAATGAATGTAATGGTGTTCTATAGCGGTCGTAAAATTGATCCTCACGGTCGTTAACTTGCTAAAGAGTACAATTTATGCAAAAAATCCCTCCTTCCTCACGCGTACTAAGAGAAAACAAAAAAATAGTAGATCACTAACTCTTTATGCAATTATATGAAATATAACCATGAAACAAATGTAAAATGTGCAAAATAATAGGCTAAACTATGAGAGATGCATGACACCTTTTGCATGCATTAGGAATTGAAGCATTAAAAGAAACAATTGTCCTAAGAGAGCCCTAGTTATCGTGGTTGCACATAAGAATCGAGATTCGAAAGACTATTTCGTTCTTGCTGCAATTGATCAAGGGCGTGTGGAAGAATATTTAGTTTTTTTATTCAGGATATTCCTATCATATGACTCAGACTCTTTATGCAATTCGTCATGTTTCACAATTAAAGAAGAATCTAATATCACTAGGAGTCTTGGACTCTAAATGATGTCATATCAGTATTGTTGAAGATATTCTCACCACCACAAAAATGTGATATTGTTGTCATGAAGGGAGTCAGGCAAAAATTCTTGTACATACTACAAGCCAAAATAGACTCTAGTGTTATTGCGGTAGCTAGTTCATTATATTCAGAAGTGACAAAGTTGTGGCATATGCGACTGAGACATATGAGTCCAAAATTGGATCAACATTCTTAGCAAACGACATATTTTAGGAGATTAGAAGATATCTAAAATCAATTTATGCAAACATTGCATCTTCGACAAGTAGCGTCGATTTCAGTTCGACAAGATAATGCATAGAACGAAGGTGACACTACTACATTCATACTAATTTTTGGGGTCCCCCTCGTGTTTCATCTTTAGGATGTGTTAGATACTTTCTTTCTAAAGGATGTCTTGGGTACTACTAATGAAATACAAGAGTGAGGCTCTAAACGCCTTCAAGCAATTGAAGATTTTAGTGGAGAATGAGATGTCGAAGAAGTTGAAGCGTCTTCGTACTGACAATGGTTTAGGGTTTTGTTCGTTTGAATTAATTTGATCATTTTGCAAAAATGAAGACATTGCCAAGCATCACATAATAAGAGACAAAGACCGAATGAACAAAAAAAAACTTCTGGAGAAGGCAAGGTGCATGCTCTCTCATGCTGGTATAAATAGGGTGTTATAGGTTGAGGCTGTTAACATAGCTTGTCACCTGGTGAATCGAAGCTCGACGACCATAATTGATCTCAAAACTCTTATTGAGGTATGGTTTGAAAATCTTACTGATGATATTATTTAAAAGTTTTTTATTATCCTGTATATTATCATATCATAGAAGGAAAACTAGAATCAATGATCAAAGAATGAGCATTCATATGATATGGTGCATGAGTGAAAGACTACAAAATCTTGTTTCCTTCGGAGGACCCATCCACAGTAGAGGCGTGTAACCTTTGATGAGCCTTCAATGCTTAAGCCAAAGTTGAAGGTCATTGATGTAGTACCTCAGAGCATCAACAAACATGCGGAAATTGAGGTAGCTCAAATATGGATGATATAGGAGGATAATACCAAGTTGATCAATCAGAACAAGATAAACTTGAAGAATAATCTGATGAGCAACCAAAAGAGGAGTATATTACTATTGGGCATCCTCGCAGACAAGCAGGTCTTCTTAAGAAATATTATTTTGAGGACATGATTGCTTATGCATTACAAATGGTTAGAGATGGAGTCCCCAGAGCCGTCAACTTACGAGGATATCATCTTGTGTGCAGAATCAAAGTAATGGATTACTATTATGGGTGAAGAGATGGAATCTCTTGACAAGAATCATATATACGAGCTGGTCAAGTTATTGAAAGGCAGAAAAGTTGTGGGCTGCAAGTGGATCTTAAAAAAAAACTTGAAATTCCTAAAGTTGAAGGCACAATATATAACACATTGTTAATTGCTACATACTACAATTAAAAAGAGGGAGTGGACTATAATGAGTTGTTATCACTAGTTGTCAAATACACTTCCATTTGGGTGCTACTTGTTCTTGTAGCATATCAGAATCTAGAACTTGAACAACTAGATATGAATCGCCTTCCTACATGGAGAACTTGAAGAAGACATCTTGTTGAGTCATCAGAGGGATTTTCTATTTCGAAAAAGTAAAAAACAAGTTTGCAGGTTGAAGAAGTCCTTGTATGGACTAAGGCCAAAACAATAGTATAAGAGGTTTGCTACTTTTATGATCAATAAAAGGATTCAGTATAAGCCATTGTGATTGTTGTGTGTATCACAAGAAGGGAAATGATAGATCCACCATTTATCTGCTCTTGTATGTTGATAATATGCTTATTGCTTATAGGAACAGTTAGATGTTCAAGCTTTGGAGAAACTCCTCAATGCAGAATTTGACATTAAGGATCTTTGTGCAGCTGAAAAATTTTGGGGGATGGAGATAGTCAAGGATCGCACACAGAGTAAAGTATTTGAGGAAATTTACATTCAAAATATTCTATTAAGATTCTAAATGGCTTCAGCGAAGTTCTTGAGTACTCCATCAGCTTCAAATGTACATCTTTCTATAAATTTCCTACCATGGTCTGATATAGAGAAGGAGTACATGTCTCATGTTTCTTATGTCAGTGCAATTGAAAACTTAATGTATGATATGGTATACACGAGATCTAACATTGCACATGTAGTTAGCATTGTTAGTAGGTTCACAAGTAATTCATAAAAAGAACATTGGCAAGTAGTGAAGCACATCTTTCGTATATGAGAAGTACATCTAATATTGGCCTCATCAATTAAAGTGATATAGAGTATTTGGATGTTGTTTATTGTGATTCAGATGATGTTGCGAATGTTGATGGGAGAATATCAATGACAAATTATGTCTTGACTTTGGATAGTTTTGTTATCAGTTGAAAGATTACTCTATAATTTTTAGTCACACTATCTATTATTGAAGTAAAATACATAGCATTGATAGAATACAAATATGAAAACTTAAGAATATAAATATAAAGATGTTGCTCTTCCTATAGGCTTAAGCTTTTAGGATTGTTGGTAGTACATCAAATTTAACATGGTATCAGAGCTAGAGGTCCCGAGTTCGAACCTCGACGTTGCTCGTATTAAAAATTAATTTACTCCCTCAGTTGTCCACGTGTTGGGCTTTGGGCTAGACCAAAGTTGTCAGCGGCCCACACGTGAGGGGGAATGTTAAGAATATAAATATAAAGATGTTGCTCTTCCTATAGGCTTAAGCTTTTAGGATTGTTGGTAGTACATCAAATTTAACATG
>LTAE01009190.1:0-19055 GCA_001647135.1 Pontederia paniculata
ATAAAGAAAGTGGCAGAAGAACAGTTCGAGAATGCTGAGGTAAATAAGTTTATTCAAGTTCATCATAACCAAGCTCGTCAATGTTGGGAGGTTATGGATAACTTCATGAGAGCTACTGGGTATGAGCCTGCTGCACATCCGCTTGGTGGACACCTTCTTTATGATAATTACAAAGGGGGAGAGACTAGTCAGAGGAGTGAACAGTCTGCTCCTGATCCCATAGCAGAGGAGAGACTTGAACCTATCCCAGAGGTTCAAGAGGAGGAAACCAGGGAAGCTCCAGAGGTTGAAGAAGCTGCTGATCAAGACACTAATCTACAAAATGCAACAGCTGCACAAGAAAAAGAAATTGGCTAGACAAACATTGAAGTAGCTGAACAAGCAGTCATTAGTGGCCAAACTACATAAACAACAACTATGAGTGAAGGTATAGAGAATGAGTGTCAAGACCCGGATCCTGAACAAGTCAATGTCCTGATGGAAGAAGCTGTGAACAATATACTAGGAGAAACTACAAGGATTACTAAGGATATAGCAGGGCCAATAACAAGTTCTAAGGACCAGGAAGATTAGATAGATAAAAAATTATGTATTTAAAACATTGTTGTATCCAAAATATGAATGTTTGTAATGATTATTTCTTTACTTTGAATGTTTTGTGTAAAATGTTTTATTTTCAAAAATGAAGTGTACATTGATATCTCCGTGCTCAAAATGTTTTGTGAAAAATGTTTGTTTTTAGAAATAAAGTGTACATTGCAATTATTATTAATGAAGCATGTTTCAGAATGTAAAATGGTTAAAAACAAATTGTTGAGTATGTGTAATTTAAAAATCCTGAATATATGCATTGGTTGAGGGGGAGAGTTTTCTGAAAAATGAGATGTCTGGTTGAGAGGGAGCATGTCTTGTTAGTTAAATTTCTGTATAAGATTTATATTTATAACTAACCATAAGTTCACTCCTCATAAATTTGTAATCATCAAAAAGGGGGAGATTGTTGAATCTAGGATCCCGAGATTATTTTGGTGATCACAAATTTGTGAGGGAACTTAGTCTGGACAAATGAACTTGTTGAATTGATTTTTTGGAAGACAGGATTTCGAGTCAGAGCATGATAGGTCGACCGAAGTTAAAGAACGAACGACCTATGCACATAGAAGACACATCAGAAGAACCCTATCTGTGCAATGGTCGTCCAATTCATATGAGGTGGTCGACCAATGTTGAAGGCAAAGATGTAAGAAGCGGAGTCAAAGACTGAATGGTCGACCAAAGATATTTAGAGAACGACCGAAGACAAAGGCTGAACAGGAGAGGTCGCCCGATGAAGAGAAGTGGGCAACCGATGGTTTCACACCTACATTAAAGAGAATGGAGAATGGGTGGTCCAAGGAGAAATGGACGCTTGGTGAAGAGACTTAGTCGAAGAGATGTTTTGGGGAAGAGAAGGAGAGGTCGTCCGATGATGAAGAAAGGACGACCGAAGAACTGAGGATGAAGGTAATGGACGTCCAAAGGTTTCAGAGTGAAGACAGTGGACGACCGAGATATTGCCAAGGGTGGAGTGGACGTCCGAAGGCTCATGTGTTGAAGCAGTGGATGACCAAAGCTAATGATAGGATGAAGATCGGTCGATCGAAGATGAAGTGCGGACGACCGATAGATTTCAGATGAAGACAAAGGTCGTCCGGAGTACTTGGTGAGAAGACAAATGGACGTACAGTAGTTTGTCAGATCTGAGATGAGCTGAAGATCGAACGACCGCAGGATGAGCGGACGACCGATGAAGAGATAGAGGTCGTCCGAAGGCTGAAGAGACAAAGCAACAGTCGACCAGGCTATCTGACAAGAGAAGAGTAGACATCCAAGGATTTTGATGAGTTATCAGAGGACGTCCGAAGAATGTCAGAAGGAGGAAAGGACATCCGAAAATTTCAGTGGAAATGAGCAGGCGTCCGAAGCTTGTCAGAGGAATGTTTGGCTGACGTCCGAGGATCTCATTGGGAAGTGAGCGGACGGCCAAAGCACTGACAGAAGAGGGAGCGAACGTCCAAGGATCTCAGTGTAGAATGAGCGGACGCTCGAAGTACCCACAAGGAAGAGGAGTGGACGCCCGANTGGCACAAGTCAAGATCGGGCGACTGCAGGAGCAGCGGGCGACCCAAGGAACTTGACAGGTGTCTTCAACTTCAGAAGTGGATTTTCGGGTCATTGAGATGCAATCAGCGGACGACCAGAGATGTTGAAGATGGTGGTACAAGGTCAAGATCGATCGCTGATGCATGCATTTTATAACATATTTTAGGGCATGCATTAGGCATAATTTTGAGTCATTTTGGCATTGCATGCATCTATTTTATTCTTTATTTGTTCATATTGTTTCGAGTCATGATTCTACTCTTGTTGGTTATTATTTTGCAGGAAATCAACTAAAAAGGCTAGTTTATAATCAACCGACAAAATGAGTGCATTCGGAACGAGCAAATCAATTTCAAGTACCCATCACGGGTCGTGATAAGTCATTACGGGTCGTGATGAAGGTGATAAAGCAACAGTTCAGCCATCACGAGCCATTACACGCCATCACGACTTGTCCAGTGGGCATTGAAAGTTACAACTCAAATGTCACGGGCCGTTATGTAGTATAACGGGCCGTAATGAAGGAGTTACTACAATAACGGCCCGTAATGAAGGAGTTCACGACCGCAATGATAAGTTACGACCTTCACCAAAGCTCCCAATAGTGAAATCCAAGTCGTAACGGGTCGTTACAAGGTAATACGGGCCGTTATATTACAAGTCATGAGGCGTTAGGCGATATCACGACGTTTGCCGAAGCGATGCCGAGCTACAACGAAAGTATCATAGTGTTTCCTGTGACCAAAAAGGGTCTGCCCAAGATAATAGGAGCATCCTGATTCCTATCCATGTCCATGACTATGAAGTAAGGTGGGAATACCAACTTGTCTACCTTAACTAAAACACCATCAACAATCCCTCTTGGCTTCTTCATAGATTGATTTGCCAACTGCAGCATTACTTTTAACTCCTTAAGTCCTCCAAATCCCAACTTGAGGAACACCGAATAAGGCATAAGATTAATGCTTGCTCCCAGGTCACAAAGTTCTATAGAGCAGTGAAATTCTCCTATGGTGGATGGAATAGTGAAGCTCCCAAGGTCTTTCATCTTCTGGGGGAGTTCACTTTTCCAAATGGCACAACACTGAGGAGTCAACTTTATTAGACCTGCGAATTGAGGCATCATGACCTGACACCTTGGTCTCCATAGTATCTATAAATTTTCTAAGTAGGTTTTCGATATTGGTTTTTGGCTCAACAAGAGGTTGGTAATTCCGTGCAGGCTGGTTGAACATATGTCCTTGAATCCACCACAAGTTAGGTTGATTCCTCCATTCAAGGTTGTAGTTGTTACTAAAGGGATTGTTGTTCTTGGGGAAGGAACTAGCCACAAAATTTGCATTCTCCACTTTATTCAACTCAGTATAATTATTTACATATGGGCAATCATTATAAGAATGACCCTCTCCACAAAGCTCACATTGTTGAACTCCTTGAGTCATTAGTATCTCGAACTTCTTGTTAATTGACTCGAGCTAAGCCACAACTTCATTGCTTGAAAAAGCTTCAACCTTGTTCACAACTTTGTTCCTAACACCTATTGATTTCTTGGTTTGTCAGGAACTCAGGGCTACATCTTCTATCATCTCATAGATCTCATGTGGACTCTTCTTGCCCAAAACTTAACCTCCAACAAATGAGTCAAGTTTGTCATTGTCTTCCTGGAAAATACCATTGTATAAGTCTTCCAAGATTCACCACAAAGGAGTTCTATTGCCAGGGACCTTTATCAGCATTTCCTTATATCTTTCCCAAGCCTCATATAGGGCCCCATCATCATCTTGTTTAAAGACCCTCAACTCTTCATCATCTTTGCTGCTTTATGAGGTGGGAAGAACATGGAAATGAATTTCTCTATGAACTGGTCCCATGTAGTGATGGCTCCAGTAGGCAAGGTGCTCAACCATGTCGAAACCTTATCCCTTAGAGAAAAAGGGAATAGTCTCAGCTTTACTGCATCTTCAGAAGCATGGTTGCACTTGAATGTGTTGTATATTATGATGAAGTTATCCAGATGGGTATATGGATTCTCATTCAGGGCTCCTCCAAATTGGTTCTCTTGGACCATCCTTACAATGGAAGGATTGATCTCAAAATTATTAGCAGTGATCGCTGGGAGGACTACACTGGTTTCAATATTTTTGTATTTAGAGGAAACATAATCCCCCATGGTCAACTCAGCATTTTGTGCAGCAACAACTTGCTCTTCAACCATCTTCATTTCTCTTCTTAGCCTTCTGATTGTCCTCTCAATTTTTTGATCAAACTGTAACTCAACTCTCGAATGTGCAACTCGGGATCTGGTTGCTTATAAATTTCTTTCCAAAATGAGCGCCTCCTTGTGCTCGAGATTAGCCTAAAAAATATCAAAAGGGTTTATGTATTTTTGCTAAAAAAACAAATAACTCTCAACATAGTTTAATGAAATCAAACTATTGGATAAAACAAATTTTCCCGGCAACGACGCAAAAAACTTGATGCATGTTAAATATACATGTAAATCGCTAGCAAGTGCACTAGTCGTATCAGGTAATAGATGATGAGAGAGTGTCGATCCCACGAGGAAATTATTATCCTAAAGTTAGCTCACTGGACTAAGGAGAGGGGTACATTGACTTTGGATATATTGTGTTCAAAAGAATTCAAATTAAAAACATTTGACAATGATATGATCATGAAGCGTTAGAATGATGACATCAAGCATTGGTCTTAGATGAATAAGTAGGGAAAAATCTAACCTAAAAGATTAAAATTCAAATCTACCAATTCCGAAGAGAATTAATGTTGACCTAAAATTTGATGTCCTCTCCAGGATACATCAACTATCTCAAACCTATACACCTCCTGGTCGACGATCCCGCAACACTTCGTCTTCTCTTTCTTTAGGTTATTCTAGGCTTAAAGCATCCCCCCAAATGAGGTTTTAGGGACTATTTATAGTAGGGAAGAACCGTAGACTTGATGAAAATCATCCAGGGGAAGATCAGAATCTAAACTAGATCTTTACCATCGAAAATATACTTGAAACGACCTTTAAAACGTTAGAAATTGTGCATGATGGATATTGCCACGGCCGTGACCGAATACTGGTTCTGGACGCGATTCACATCACGGCCCGTGACAAAAATGTCATACATGAGACCGAACAATAGTATTATGCTGCACATGTGTCACGACCCTTGATTTGGAAATCACGACCGTGACTGAACACTTGTCTTTTATCCATAATGCGTCACGGCCCGTGACAAAAGTGTCATGGCCCATGACAAAAGTGTCATGGCCCATGACAAAAGTGTCACGGCTATGACCGAACAGTTTTAGCATGTCACGATCACAACACGGACATGACCGAACAATGGTCTTTTTCTCAGGAAGTCACGACCCGTGATCTGGAAATCATGGCAGTGATTGAAACATGATTCCTCCTTTCATTGTCATTACGGCCGGTGATAGAATTGTCATGTTAGTGATCGAAATGTGGTTTTTTTTCTTTGTTGATGTCAAAGCTCGTGACAAGCCTGTCACGATCGTGATGAAGCTTTGAAATATGTATATTTACTTTCTAACTCCGAATTTGTCCCAGATTTTGGTGGCCTTCTCCCGACGAGCCATTAAGTGTCCTGGACATAAATATACCAGTTATATAGACTCTGACTCTCGAAAATAAAATATAAGTGAAATATATACTAAATGGATGCGCATGCTAACAAAATGCATGAAAATGAGATAAAAATGATATGAGAAATATAACTAAATTATTATACATCAACTCCTCAATTACAATCGGCACTCGTCTTTTTTGGAATGAGAAATAGGAGGAAACGATTAATCCTCTCAAAACCACGGTTGCCCGCCTCAAATTCTCACATTACAACAATGACATCCTCTTTGGCCATCGACCAAAACTCCTTGTAGAAGAGAACATGAAAACCATCAAGCCCTAGGGCACCCTCAGCATTCAAGTCATGACGGTCTCATAAATTTCTTTCTCGATGAAGCCAACGCATATTGATTCTTTAGTTTCTTCATCAATTTTGGGTACATTAGTACCAAACCATTCCCAATCACCAGGTGGACGTCGCCTTGTGAAGTTTATGAAGAAAGTGGTAATACCCCACCGACTTTCTCCTCTCCATCATATTGCCCACCCGAATCTTATCAATTCTATTTGTCCTTCTTCGTCAGCTAGCCCAGAAGGTGAAAAAAAGGGCCGTCATTGTCTGGTTCATAGATCTAGGTTTTGGTCTCCATTCTTCTATCCTCGTTTGGATTATTCATTGTTGTTCTCTGCGTGTTTCTCTTTCATCTTGAGTGAGGTCCTTATTCTTCTCAATTTTGTCTCTCTTTGTGATCATACGTAAGGCTTCACTTTTTATTTGGAAATTCTCATCCCTGTACTATCTCTGGTACTCGCGTTGGAAAGAACAGAGTCTCTTCAAACGATTAGCAATAGTTCTAGTAGCCGAGCTAAAACTGAGGTAGCTTCACCACTTCTTCTAGATAGTTCTCTTGAAATTTGGATCTGACAGCCACTAATTCTCAAATTTGAAATATGTGCCACCCAGTCTCTCCTCCCTAGAGCTCCATATAGTTGGCATGTGATCAAAGAAGGGGCGATTCAAAGCACAGACCTCTATAGTCTGAATTTTTTCTGCCATGCAAATAGAGGCTAAAAATCTGTCCAATCTAGACATAGTTCCAAGAGGGCTTGAGCTTCTCCAAGTGTATCTATAGTTCGTGATTGGGTAGTCCACCAGATTGTGCCTCTCTACAAATTGACGAAAGCCCCTCCAGCTTGCATCAGTATTGATGGCCCCTTCTAGTTTGTCCTCTTTGTGTAATGTCGCATTGAAATCTCCTCCCAAGACACATTCGAGTTACCCCTCTTTGAATGTCCCAAACTCATTCCACATTTCAGCCCTAGCTGTCTCATTCTGCGGCCCATAGACGCAAGTCAGTAGCTGATGCGGAAAAAATGCAAACACAGGCAATTCGATGTCAGCAAGTGCACTAATCAAGTAATAAAGTGTAAGAGTAAGGTTGTTGATCCCATGAGGAATTATTTAACTACCTAATCAAAATTCAGGACTAATAGGAGATAACATTGATTTTAGAATGGGTATTTCAAAGAATTAATGATATGTAAATATAATTAATCATAGTAGTAATATGAGATGATGACTAGGGCCTGGACAATATTAGATTCAAGATGAATACTCGAAACCTTGTACAACAGATTCATCTAAGATGAAAATCAATTATTGAGTCTTCGGATGGTTAGAAAAACCTAAGTTATGAATTCCCTTAACGGGTTACCCAACTATCTTGTATTAAACATTGCATTAAATACCCCTTAAAGGATCTATCCTCAGGAAGAAAATATAAGATGTAGTAAGATGTTTCCCTTGACTATTAAACCACCCTTAATGGGTTGACCTAACAGATCACAAATGACAACATCCTTAGCGAATCAGAATCGCAGAACATGAATTACAAATATGTTGATCACACTACACAGTTAACGATCAATGAATCAACTCAGAAATCTTAGGCAAATATGTTCATGAAGAAACAATTTAACTAAAAGTCTCGAAAGCCATATAAGTTTTGTAGTAGCAATGATATCAAAAAATCAAAACTAATACAGAAAATATTCAGAATAGATTGTCTTGATTACAGAAACAATTTCATCCCAACAAAGTATGGAAAAAAGATTACTCTTCTAGATATGAGAAGATGCTAAATAACTCCTTAACAGATGTGTGATCCAACTCCTTCTCAAGCAGTCCTTCGGAATAGGCTTTGTTTCTCTGGCGTTCTTACTCTAGTTGACGACTCTAATTCTCTAGTCTCCACCGCCTAACATCCCCATTTTTTAGATTGCAGAGGAAGTCTTCTTATACTCTAGGGTTTCCTAGGGTTGGATGATGTTGTGTGCTAACCCTTGGATCAATTCTGTCTTTCGATCAATGGTGACGATGAAAGTCTAATAAAAACTTATCCAAATCATCAGAAATATGATAGAATCCAATCTTTAAAGTATTCAATAAAATCCCAAACTTTATAGCCGTCAAATCACATCAAAATCATGAATATATAAATTTGCATAACTTCATCATGGGCCGTGATAGGATGTCACGGCCCGTAAGTACAAATTTCTTCATGGTTGCATGTTGTCACGACCTGTGATGATAAGTCACGACCCATAACTCAGGTGTTGAATAGCTATACATCTTGAATCCTTCTCTCTTACGACCCATATGTACTGATCATGGCCCATAATGAATCTGGACTTGTAATCCACCGCTTCTTAACAGTCGTGATATGAGGTGATGCTTGGTGATATTTTCCTTCACGACCCATAACATGGTGTTACGGGCCGTGATAGATCATATCGTCAGAAGCAGCTGCTCTGTGAAGGTCGTAATATGTGCATTGGAGTCGTGATCTTCACCATAACGACCCGTAATAGGTCATCACGGAACGTGACGTATGAGTTCATGTTGCAGTGCTCTCAGTGAAGGTCTTGATACGATCTTAGCGGCTCGTTATGGACTTCCCTTCAGCAAACTTCACTTCATCACGACCCTTAATAGATTGTCACGACCTGTGATGGTTTTGGGTTGTTGGTTTCATCTTCTTGAGCATGTTCTTTTGTGATTTTAGATTATTTCAATATTTCCTTCACCTCTCCAAGTGATTTCCCACAAAATAACACCAAATAGGAGTAGATTCTGGACTTGAACAAATATAAACAAATAAAGATAGAAATGGAAGCATGCTATGGAAAAATGACTCAACATCATGCCTAATGCAAACCCTAAAAAATGTTTAAAATGCATGCATTAGCAACACGAAAAAATTGTCCTTCTTTCTTATCATCAAAGCGGACATGGAATGAAGCCCTTAGTTGGGATGATATAAGTTCATAATTTTCTTCTCTCCATCCAATTAGGCAGCCACTCGACCTGCCCGTAGAATTTAGTGCCAAGTATTTTGACAGATAGTCGCCACCAATTTGTTGCCATGTAATTGAGTCACAAGATGTTAACTTTGCTTCATGGATAAAAATTATGTTTGCCTTCCAAAGCCGCAAGTATCTACTCAAGGAGCGGCGCCGCTCAACATTCCCAAGTTCACGTACATTCATCATGGACCTCGTGCATACCCTTTGGGAGATCCTCCTAGGGCCCCTCTTTCGCAGTCGCGTATGGCATGCATGCCCTACCTTTTTAATATCATCCATTGTCCAAGGTCTTGCCAGTTCCAACATAGGCACTAGATCTTCCCTATTGATTTCTTCTGCACCCAAAACTATTGTGACATTAGCGCTATTGTTGTTTGTTGTATCACCATGTCTAGTAGTACTCAGGTTCCCACCTGGATCTACCAATGGGTTCGACTCACATCCCTGACGGCCCAGGGATAACTCACCCACCAAGGGTGGTTTAGTTGTTCCAATAGCAGTTTCGTGGTCCCCAACTTGGCTCAAATTCTGATGACCTTCAGCGAGTTGTTCCCCTGGATTGACTTGCTATCTTTGCGTCAATTGTCGTGACTTCACTTCTATGTCTTTCTCCACATGTAGAGGCATATTAGATGTCGTGTATTGTTGTGTTTCAATTTGTTCTTGATCATTCCTATTATTATTTGAGGTTGTAGGCCCATGTCCACCTTGCTCATTTCTTCTTGTTTGTTGATGTTTGTGTGGTCAGCTAGGTTGTTAGCCCCGTTGAGGTCCCCTGGGCTATTAGGAGCAAAAGTTTCCCCGATTGATTTCTTTGGTTTGTCTGCCTTCTCAATAGTGCTCCGTCTAGGTATCGTAGCCCGGGTGCTCGCAATGCCAGCTGCTGGCAGCTGTCGTCCCCCAAAATTTTAGTTGGGATTTGCATCCCTGTGTTAGTGCCCGGATGTGGGGTTGTATTAGTGATTGTGCATCGCAGTTCATCCCTTGTGCTCAATTGTTTTTGGCGCCATTCCCAACATGGTGCCACCGACGGGTGGGGGCCACAACCAGCCACAAACTCCACCCACGATCTCCTAGCAGCAGGTTGTCCCTCAAGGGTGATGCTAACCCGATACAGGCAATCATCAGCTCGAATCGTGACCCATTCAAGTAGCCTCATATTTGGCGTGATCTCAATCGTCCCCCGGTTTATGGATACATCTTCGGTGCGATGGCTGGGGCATGACCTCCCGTAGTATCCCAAAAGGCTTGACCATGGCAACCAAAGCATCAGCATACCTAGGATGCATTGGGATGCCAGTGAAGGCAATTTACACTAGCTTGCCATTTCTAGTTCGAGTGTCGTTGTGGTCTCTTGTTCATGGTCTCCACAGAATGGTGCATCTTCCATTCAGGCGTGTTGGTTCAGAGATTAGTGTATGTCATTTCTCTTCCATGCCCATCCAAAGCAATACATGACCTTCAGATAGTTTGGATGGGGTGAGGTGTATTGGTCCTCGGAGTTGTTGGCTCACATCCAAAGCAATGAGGTCCATTGGGGTTTGGGCACCCAATATTTGGTCTATGAGGCATTGGGTTAAGAAATTGTGCATGGCCGCTGCCTCAGGCCCCTAGGGAATCACAATCTTCGGATATTTGGTTGGATGGTAGGATTGAGCGGAGAGATACTCGTCACCTCTCGTGGCACACTGACGTTTAATTTGAGCAACCCCTATCTGTGGTGGGAAGGGGAGTAGAGACAGCCTCGTCACCCCATGTGACATCGCGGTAGAAACTTGACAGATAAAATGGGATCTTTTCGGAGCTATAGGATTGAAAAAAATTGACTTGCCAAGCGAGCGCACCCAACTTGGCAAAGGTCAGCCACATGGGAAATAGTTGACCTGCCAAATGAGTGCACCAAATTTGGCAATGGGCAATCACCTGAAGAAATCCCGAGAACGAGACAGTAGCAGGGAAAGAAAATAGATAGTATCAGGGGATCTTTCCGGAGTCACAAAAGAAAAAAACTTGACCTGCCAAGCCAACGCATCCAACTTGGCAAAGGCGAGATCAACTAAGGAGGTCAAAGTCAGTAGGCGGCGGCATGAATTGAACAGACCACAGTAGGGGTTGATATAGGATAAAGGAAACAATGTTGGGGGAGGGAGAGCAATGAAGAGGCCCTAGGTGCAGAGATGGAGGAGGCTGGCAACGTCAACACGGGGAGGTGGCAGTGGCGATGTGAGAGTGGTTGGCAGTGACGGCAAAAAGAGGTCGAAGAGGCGAAGGAGTGGTGATGCAGGACATTGAAAAAGAAAAGACTAGTGAAAATATAGGAGGGACGCCACTGCGGTGCGGCACTACAGGAGCAAGGTTGCACTGGCGAGAAAGGGGGATGGCACAACTCAAAAGGGAAGGCGGCGAAGGTGATGATGGAGGCACCCTTGGGAAGGAGTCCCCGACAATGGGAAAGTTACGTAGGTAGGAGGCCAAATGACGTGTCAAAGCAGAAAGTCATGCGTCGTCGCCCGCTGTTTCCACAAATCGTTAATGGTGGCAGGAGAGGAGTCGAGAGGCATGGCTGAACAGAAACAAGATGATTCAATGGACATCGACAGTGGAGAGGGAGAAAATGCAATGAAGGTTGTAAACATACGAGTAGGTGAGGACGAGCATGCAAGGTTAAGCAAGATGAGGGAGGCTTCAGTGGGCGGGGTGATGAGAGATCACGGGGTGGTGCCGCCTCCGGCAGGGGATGCCGGAGATGACGGTGGTGACACCGTTGGGGATGAGTCCCCAGCGATGGAACAATACTCAGGCAGTGGGAGCCCAAGCGTCAAAATAAACTCAATACAGGCTTCCATCTATAAAACTCATTAGAAGTTACTTATTCTTTTCTTTCAAGCGATAACTCACCCACCAAGGGTGGTTCAGTTATAAGTAGGAATCCATGAAGATTGATAATGAATCTATCTTTTATCTTGTGAAAAAGATTAATTATGAGTTGAATTTATGATAAACTTTAATCCTATCCATTTCATTGTAAGGAAATCTTAAACACATGGTTATGTTGTGAGAAAACTGAAAGAGATCACTTAATGCACTTTAAAGAAGTGGTCTTGTAATTCCTTGGTGAAATGTGCATTTAGAATGTGTATTTTTGTATGAGCCTTTATATTATTTTTGAGCACATTGACTAAGTGGTGTCTTACAAACTTCAATGGTGTGTTTAAATCTGATGATTTGAATTGAAATCTTTCAGTTGGTTAATACTATAAATTTTACCTATGTTAGTTTTCTAAGTCATCCGTGAATAAAGTTGTTCCAAGACTCTGGATGTTTATCTTGCTTCCCAAGTGTGTTTGGATGCTTCCACAGATGAGGAGACAATGAAGAAACGATACAACAAGATGGCCCTCCAACTTCATCCTAAAAAGAACCAACTTGTTGGTGCTGAAGGTTCCATCAAGCTGATTTCAGAGACGTGGACTACATTATCATTTAAGTCTAGAAGAATGACTTATGACCAGAAGATTAAAAATAAAGGATCTCAGAATAAGGTGCATCAACCAGATAAAGACAATTCTTTTTTTTTTTTGCAATCTTCCAATATCGTACTACTGCGTTGAAAGCAAAAGCTCCAATGTCCAAGAATACAACTCCCACTGCTGGGACATTTGGACAATCATTGCAAGATGCGATATGAGTATCTTCACATGTATATCAACCAACGTCTTCTTTGTCCTGGCTGTCATCGATCATTCTTGGCTAAGGAGACTGCATGACCTTAGTCAGCATTTCCATGGCACTTCAACTAGTAGAAGCATGTGGACTGACCTTTAGTGGTGATTGTGTGGCGAATCAAAGACTAATGATTGAAAAGTTTGTGAGACCACAAAAATTTCAGTCTTGCTACTTAGATTAAATTTCAGCAACAAATTAGCTCAAATTTCAATAATAAATTAACACAAATTTTATTACAGACTAACACAAAATCCAGCAGCATATTAACAAAAAAACAACCACACTAATGATTGAATTTCAATAACAAATGATAAAACATTTCAGCAAATACGAACAAAAATTCCACAGCAAATTAACAAGAAAAATCAACCACACTGCTGATTAAATTTCAACAACAAATGATAAAGAATTTTAACGAACAAACTTTCCTTACTAGATCAACAAAAAAATTATAGCTCTCACCGCCTCCAGACATTTGTCAATCATCAGAAATAGATTGTCAAACATTTCAGCCAACAATGATAGAGCCTTGAACCCTAGATGTCTTACCTCTAGAAAAATTCCAATAAAGAGAACTCACACAAAGCAGTAGCCATGAATAACAACCATGAATCGGTAAGAAATAACATCCACCAATTGTGAAGGAATCGTGTGAAACAACCGACAATTGATATCAACCATCTTGCTGGGATAGTTGATATTGGACATTTTTGGCAGAATTTCACAGAAGAAGTCAAGATTGTGCATTCTGAAGTCAAGATGAGTATTTAAGTTGGAGTTTGGAGCTGCCTCTTATTGGCTAGCTGAACACTATAACTATTTATTGAAGGCACTTGCATATAAGATGTATATATCCACGCATATTGCATCGCTTGATCCTTTGTATAGAGGTAGATGAGGAATTTGATATTTCTAAGTTTTTAATTCTTTGACATTTGAATCATGATATAGAGGGGAAAACCACATCATACACAATTCGTTTTGTACAATTTTTGCATTCATAATTTTAACGTCCCCAAAATCACATCTCGCCACTTAGCAGAATGTGACCTTGAGGACGCTGCTACGGGTTTACTTCAATGGGCTTTACTTTGACTAACAGACTGACTCGAATCATTTAAAACTAATAATTTAAATCAAAATATTCTTTTCCAATATGAAGACTAATAATCCATTAGATCAATTCCAATAGAAAACTAACATCAATTGTTAACTCATAATAAAATACTAATTATCAAGAGTTCAATTTCATCTCTGTCACAAGAAACTCAAGACTCAACCAGGAACCTATTCATGTGCAGAGTAGACCATCACGAGCTACATCACCATCATCTCCATCGACACTTGTATTGCCTGTAGAATTGACTTCGCAGAGGAGAACCCGTGAGAGAGATCATAAAAAAGAAGCTCAATATGTATAAAAAATATTATTTAACAATAGAGTTTAACAATTTACAATATATCAATATGGGAATTCTTTACCTTTGGCCCTTAGCATTACCTTTCAATATCAATATCTATAGAAGGCAAGAATAGAAATTTGCATCCTCTCTAGTGATGCCCATATCTTTCCTTTCCACATATTCAAGTCATCATCAATCTATCGTTCACTAGTTATCTTGCCTTAAGTGAAACAATCATTAACAATCAATGTGAGCCTTATCAATGCATTGAAGATTTATATTGTCATCGGCACCAATATTGCTAGCTAAGCCATGGGATCTCTCTAATCCAATTCTCCATAACAATACAATATTTCCTGAAGGAATGCAATAGTTCCCCAGAAGAGGAACATAATTCAATAGTTCCTTAAGGAATACAATTCAATAACAATAGTCGGGGGTCATCCTTTTCAAGCAAAATTTCAATCACAATCATTAATATATTTTACCCTATCATGAATTTAGCTAGGTTATCGTTTAGAGACCCCTAAAGCTACAATGTTCATCAAATCATCTTCAATCTATCAATACAATTAAATCATATAAAAACAAGGGTACAAAATAAATCTTTTAACCATTCCTTTGGAAGAACACAACCTATGTCATATGGTGACACGACTGCGTTGCCGGATGACACGGCCTGCATAATAAGGAAGCGCGTCTGTTACAGGGTTAGGGTGTCTCTTAATTAATAAAATCTGTATTAGGAAGGACACGACCCACATCGAAACCCAACGCGCATCGTGTCTTGACTTGTTCCAGCACGATCAAGAGAAACGATCGGCTTCATAGGTGATGCGGCCTGAGTTCATAGGACGTGACTTTGTTCATTGGAATAGGGTCCATGTTCTCAGGCGATAAGATCCATTCTAGGGTTAATATTATTTTCTTCATTATTCCATGGGAAGAACATGACCCGTGCTAGACTTAACATGGTCCGTGTCTTGGCGGGTTCTTGAATTGCACAAGGAAATGGCCAGCGTCAGGGTGACGCGACCGAAGTTCACCTGACACAGCCATGTTCTAGGACGGCACAATCCGTGTCCCGGAGATTCATCACGATTATGATTGATTAATCATTTAAATCAATCATAAATCTAGAGAGGGAGTATTATTTCAATCCATAACTATATTAATCATTATTCTATTGCATACCGAGAGCCTTAATTATGATCCTAATTATATACCATTTTTAGAGAGGATTATCTCCTATTTGCCACCCGTTCGACGTTGTCCTTTTCACCTTGTCTTCGTGTAGTGTCATCTTCTCCGTCCAAACCTCTTGGTAAAAATCTCGAGGGTGAAGACAAATGAAATCCAAGGAAGAGAAGAGAGGGAATAGAGGAGAGAGATATCACCTAGCGGCTAGGTAGAGGGATAATGTTGGCAAAAATGGACTATGTCCGCTAAGGACACAAGTCGTGTTGGCAAAGCAGACCGTGTTGGTTGGGGTGTTACATCATAACCTCCTTAAAACTAGATTTGTCATCGAATCTATCACTACATCTATCAATTTATTTCAATTCTCATTAAGGAATAACCTCCTTAGGAATAGTGTCACTTCTAAACTATAATATAGAATGAATAAGGTTCAATAATCGTACCTAGGGAATCATAAATATGTGGTTAAGGTTCGGGTTCGGCTTCAGCCATCATGTTATATACTCGTCCTTGCACCAAACACGGTTGGCCTCCTGCTCCTCGGGCTTCCATATTCTCTTTACTCGAATCTGGACAGTCCTTCACAAAATCTCCATGTTTTCCACAGTTGAGGCATGCACCAGTCTTGCGGTGGCATTCTCCTAAATAAAATCTCCGACAATACTAACATTGTTCAACTTCTTGTTGTCATGGTGGCTCGGGTTGGTTGTTATATGGTTAATAAAGGTATTGTACGTTCTTCCCTATGGTGCTCTCTCTGATAAGGGTCCTTGTCTTGTCTCCTATCATCTGATCAAGCCCTATCCCAATTTGGTTGGCGAAGTTCCACCTTCTCCTTCTGAGTCTTCATATATTCCTCGTGCTCTCACTCTAACTTTGTTGCGAGCTTTAAGTCTTATTGTATGATCTTGCAATTACCACCCATAACCTTGGCCCTCAGCCCATGATGCAGCCCGTTAAAAAATTGCCATCTCTTAGTCCTCGATTTTTCATTCTTTTCTAGGGTGCAGTATTTTTCAAATCTCGTGAATTTTACCAAGTACTATTCCATCGTCCTGTTATCTTGCTTGAGTTGCAAAAACTGCTCCTACATCCTATCCTTCTGATATTGTGACAGGTAGCATGCTTCAAAAGCTTCCTTGAAGTCTTTCCATGAGACACTATCTTGGATTGCAAACTTTGTGCTCTTGGTGGCCTTCCACCAGTCTTTGACATCGCCCATGAGACGATTTATGGAGAAGGTCACCTTTCGCTCCTCTGCACACTACATCTCTTCAAAGACTTCTTCCATCTTCCCCTACCACTTTTCAGCTTGTCCAAAATCTTGATTCCCCTTAAATTCAGGAGGCTACTACTTGAGGAACCTCTCAATAGTATCCCTTGATTCCTCACGTTGGTGCTCCCTCCAAGCTGCACTCATTAGGCTATTCGGGAATTCATTGCGATCTTCATGGGATGGTATGGGAATATCATCAGTGTGATTCGATGCTGAGTGTTCAGGGGGAGGGGGGTTAGCTCGCCTAATCACAAAACATCATGGAGGCATCTACAACCAAATAATTTCTAATTAGAGACAACAACTATACTATGACTTAATTAATACCCGACGACGTGATGATGGCTTGTGATGCTTGTACATGGACTTCCATATATCTAGGAACAACTCAGAAGTGTCCCTCATTTGACTCTGGTATCTAACTATAATGCCCCCAAAATCATACCTAGCCACCTTGCAGAATGTGACCTTGAGGACGCTACGGGATTACTTAAATGGGTTTACTTTGACCAATAGATTGACCCACATCATTTAAAACTAATAATTTAAACTAAAACATTTTTTCCAATATGAAGACTAATAATCCATTATATCAGTTCCAATAGAAATTAACATCAATTTCTAACTCAAAATAAAATACTAATTATCAAGAGTTCAATTCCACCTCTATCATAAGAAACTCAAGATTCAATCAGGACTCTATTAATGTGCATAGCAGACCATTACGTGCCACATCACCATCATCGCCATCATCACCATCAACATCTATTAAGCATCTATATTGCATACAAAATTTAATTCGTAGGGGAGAACCCGTGAGTTGTGACACTCAGTATGTAAAGATCATAAATAAGATGCTCAATATGTAAAATAAATATTATTTTACAATAGACTTTAACAATTTACAATATATCAATAGGAATATTCTTTACTTTGGCCTTTAGCATTACCTTTCATTATCAATATCCATAGAAAGCAAGAATGGCAATTTGCATCATCTCTGGTGATGCTCATATCTTTCACTTCAATATATTTAAGCCATCATCAATTTGTCGTTCTCTAGTTATATTTCCTTAAGTGAAAAAATCATTAATGATCAATGTGAGCCTTATCAATGCATTGAAGATTCATATTGTCCCCAGCACCAATATGGCCAGCTAGGCCAAGGGGTCTCTCTCTAACTCAAGTCTCCATAGCAATACGATAGTTCCCGAAGGAACGCAATAGTTCCCTAGAGGAGGAACACAATACGATAGTTTCCTAAGGAACGCAATTCAATAACAATAGTCGGGGATCATCCTCTTCAAGCGAAAATTCAATCACAATCATTAATAGATTTTACCCTACCATGGATTTAGTTAGGTTATCGTTTAAAGACCCTTAAACATACACCATTCATCAGATCATCTTCAATCAATCAATACAATTAAATCATATAAAAATAGTGGTACAAAATAAATCATTTATCCGTTCCTTTGGACGAACACAACTTGTGTCATATGGTGATATGGCCCGCGTTGCAGGACGACACGACCCGCGTAATAGGGCGGCGCGTTCGTTTTAGGGTTAGGGTGTCATCTTAATTAATTTAATCTTTATTAGGAGGGACACAACCAACGTTGGAATCCAATGTGGTCTGTGTCTTTACTTGTTCCATTACGATGAGGGGAAACGGTCAGCGTCATAGGTGACGCGGCCTGAGTTCGTAGAACATGGACTGTGTTTAGTGGAACACGGTCCGTGTTCCCAAGTGACACATTCCTTTCTAGGGTTAATATTGTTTTCTTCATTATTTCATGGGAAGAACACGACCCATGCTAGAATCTAACATGGTCCATGTCTTTCCGGGTTCTTGAGTTGCACAAGGAAACAACTAGCATCAGGGTCACGCGACCGGAATCACTGGACGCGGTCGTGTTTTAGAACGGCACGGTCCGTGTCTCGGGGATTCGTCATGATTAAGATTGATTAATCTTTTAAATCAACTATCAATCCGAAGAGGGAGTTATTATTTCAATCCAAAACTATACTAATCATTATTCTATTGCATACCAAGAGCCTTAATTATGATCCTAATTACATACCTTTTCCGAGGGGATTATCTCCTATTTGGGCGTCCACTCTCCTTGGACCGCCCGTTCTCCATCCTCTGGGTTATAAGTGTGATACCTTTGGTTGCCCACTGCTCTTCATCGGGCGACCTCTCCTGTTAAGCCCTTCTCTTTGGTCGTCCTCTTTATATCTTTGATCGACCGTTCAAACTCTGACTCCTCATCACATGCACTCCCCTTCAATATTGGTCGACCACTTCATATGCTTAGGACGACCACTGCACACATAG
>LTAE01009191.1:0-19055 GCA_001647135.1 Pontederia paniculata
GCTGGTGGTGCATGCGGCGACATATGTTCGTGATGATGATGCTAGTTGCACATGAGTAGTGGTCCTAAGTCAAGTTGTCTGTAGTTTATTTCCTTTCCAAATAATGTAATAGTTATTTATGAGACAAATCATGTTATGTAAGACTTCCGCAAATAATCTATGTTATAGAAAGAGGTTTCATGAAGTTTTATATTTCCGCATTATGTTGACTAGTCTTGTTAGTCAACCTTTAAGTCAAGTTTAAGTATGATGTGTATCGTCTTCAAGTCCATATTTTTGCCACGTGACGGGGTGTGGGTTTGGGGGCGTTACAGCCTCTGAAAACTAGGGAAGTGATTCACTCTCCTAGTTACACTAGGATTACTTGACCAGAATATTGTCACAAAAAGAATACCATTTGGTAAACAAAACAATTATGAAAATAACAACGCAAGAATACAGGATAAAATAAAGAACCTTGAAATTCATGGGAATATTATAATTGATAACCATATCAATATAAAGATCTCTGTTGGCAACATCAGTGCATATAAAAATGTTACAACCTCCTGCTTTGAAGGTGTTGAGAGCCCCTAACCGCTACCGTAAGGAAAAAAAAAGATGAAAAATAAATGAAAAAAAAATAAAAAGAATGAATTTCCATCGGAGCTCTCCAAAGGGATGCAGAGCTCTCCAAAAGGGGATTGCATCGACTTGAATCTTCGTAGGAGCTCTCCAGCCAACTGCTGCCCGAGCCTCTTGAAACTCATGGGCATCTTTGCTGAATGTCGTGGGCACCTCTGCTGAATGTCATGGACACCTCTGACATGATTAATTCAGTTACCTCTAATATCTCAATCACAAGTCATTTGAAATAAGAATACATCTTTAAGAATTTTGGGGTGCTATTTGGAATTTGGATAATAGGTTCTCAATTAACCTTTAAATACAAAAAGTTCAGAATGATAACATGATACCATATCTTCATTCCGGATATGTGAGTTAAGAAGAAAACAGATAGAAACAACGTTTGAATGAAAAGAAATGCTAATAACATGATTAATTTGAGTCGCACGGTAATATAGAATATAGAAAGTGTGAAACATAATTAAGTATGCAATATAAGGCATACATAAAGTAAGTATTAAAGCTGACCTCTTAAATTTAATAAATTTATTTGGCTCCGATATTTGAATTTATTTGGAAAGTGTTTTAATGACAATTAATTTTTTTAAGTAGCTGATAGAGTCATATGGGTCTAATATTTAAAAAAGGAAAATAAGAAGAACGAAACTTCAGAACTGCAACTAATGCCATTTTTTCCACTGTTACATGGCAAGCATGCACTTGGCCATTTATCATGAAAAGATCATGCAATCCAATGTATTCAGTTGCTATATGCAAATTGGAAAAAATAATAAGTATCACTATCAAAGTTCATTACTTAATTCATAAGATAATTTGTGACTACCAAATTAATATAAAAAAAGTTGCCTGTAAAAATAGTGTGTGTCTGCACTCCCATTTTCCTTTTATTTATTATTAAATAAAAGACTTAAATTTTGATGAAGACATCGTAGAAATATCAGAATAATTTATTAAGGAAGAAAAAGTATATCACACACTCCTGCTGAATATCGCATACACAACATGGCAATATGTTAATATTTCAAAACAAAAAAATAGAATATACATATATATATATAAATATATATATATATATATATATATATTATATATAGCGTATCTTTTTACTAAAATTAGTCATATTTTGGGTCAACAAATGAAATTCTTTTGAACAAGATATAAGCAAAATGAATATAATGTGGCATTGTGGCAGTGTATACACTGCTTGCTTTTTTACCTAAAATTACTCGTAGTTTGGTTATAAATAAATAAATAAATAAATATATATATTGACAAATGAGAAAATTAATTGAATTTCAAACGCCACTATTGAGAGTGATAAAGGTGAAACTTAATTATAAAAATTAATGAGTCTTGTGACCAAACTCTTTTTAATAAGCTGTTGATTCAACTAATAAATATCATATCAATAAGAATATATTTCAATCAACTTACTGAAAAAAAGAAGAATAGATTTCGATGAAGAATAAAGTCTAAAGTTTATAGAATATTTGGCTCACAAAATCGTATTTTAAAATCATAATATAAAATAAAAAAGATTTATGCACCAAAAAAATATTATTATAAAAATGACTAATATATTATTAACATCAAATAAATTTCATTAATGAGTACAAAAAATACCTCGATCACTATTTCAACTTATTTATTATTTTTTATTAACATCATTCTTAAAACTGAATTAATAAAACGATAGTATTTTGGATATCAAAACTAATATTGATTTTTTTTCCGGTTCATGCATGCATGATGAGTGAAATTTTTGTTTTTATTTTTTGCATACTCGAAGAATTGAACTTAGATTTTGCTGAAGCGATCATTATTAACTGAACCAACTTTGATATACTTTTGTATTCGAGTAAGATAACTTTTTTTCCGATTACAAAAGATAAGTGTAAGCAAGTTTGCTGGATCATACCAAAAGGAAAACCTAAGTTGTAGAAGATGCAAAATTTGGCAATTTTTCTGGATCTGCATGGTGTTTAGCAAAGCTGATAAACAAGGAAAAAACATAAGATATAAGAAGGAAAGTTTAATGTAGCCCACATATACCATTAGAAACAAAACGTAACACAAATAGGAGAAAGAACGTGATTCGTAACAAATATGAAAAGAAGAGATCTCTCCACACCATAGAAGTTGAAGCTAAACAAAAGCGGCCACTCAAGACCAATACTTACACCAAGCAACCCCAACTGAGTACACTCTCAACTGCAGGTTTACTCCCACCAGTATTCTGCAACTAAAAACGCGAAATTTGTAATCCAATGATGATGACTTAACGAAAACCAATCTCTATTTGAAATTTACTCCAGCACGAAAGTGCAATTTTGCATCTTGTTACAGAGTTATCAAGAACTAATAGGTAAAAAGAACTATGGATTATGAACAGACAGACGGCTCCAGAACTAGGAAACATAACCAATGGATTGAACGATAACTGAAATCCAACTTGCTACCGCCTTCTGGATTTCTTCATTGGTTTAGTGGTCTTTTTTGCAGATACATATCTGTCGGGATCATCGTCATCCTCATCATCATCGTTCGTCTTTCGCCTCTTCTTGTTGCCATTATCCTCCTTCATTTTCTGTAAGAAAGTTGCATTATGTCACTCCCTAAAATACTTCCTATAATTTGTGAAAAATAAAAAATATTCTGGCATGAACTACAAAAAAATTGCTTAGGAGCACAAGTGCAGTAGTACCATGAGGGCGATCCTTTTGGCACTAGCTACGCGCTCAAAATATACAAGCACTTCTGCCTCTTCTGCAGGGTACTCAGGAAGCTTCTTACCTGTAAAGAAAAAGTTAGAATGCAAGTGTTTACAGCTTAAATTGAGATGCACCCTCCAAATAGACATGCAAGATAAGAAACATACCGATGAGCTGCTCTATCTGCAAGTACCATTCAACTTCATATTGATTCACTAACGATATAGCAACACCAGTGCGTCCCGCGCGTGCAGTTCTACCCACACGATGTATGTAGTCCTATGTGCATCATTAAATGCAGATCTTAAGTCCAAATCACAGAGAACAAATCCAAGATTAAGAAATGATCATAGTTCCAACTCAACAGACCAGATACTATAATTTTTTTAGAGGGCCATTTTGAGAGGAAGTTACTGTAAGTTTTACAATATTTTCCGAAGATATTACATTTTCCTTATTAGTTATACATGGCAGGTATACAATCTATCCTGAAACCAATTACAAAAAAGAACTAGTACCAGTTGGGCACCATGATATGAGAGACTCAACTTCTCTTATCATCTCACCCTGACTTTGTAAATTATATGTGGATGACAGATCAATGAAGTTGAAGAGAGGACAATAGGAATAAATTTAATGTAAGAACATCCAAATGATAATTAGATGGAGAAAAATAGCATACAATTGCAATGAACGAATCAGAAATATTGCCTAAGAAAAACTAAAGCAAAGATAAGGTTCAATTTTTTTTTGACACTCGTGTCTGACACCAAGCATCGTCAAATAGGGATGAGGAAGTAACCTAGGTCTTTTGGCTAGCTGAAAGAAAGGTCATAACTATCATAGACCACCTATATGCATGATTTGCTTATCATATATAGGACTTTTACCAAAAACAAAACTCTGAATAGATTAATCTTAGTAATTTATTACCAATATTTCCGAAAATAAATTTGCTCGAACATGGTATTTTAAAAAACAAAGGATTATTGCGCAGTTTAGAACATGGATTTTTTAGAGAATCTATGGTGTCAAAGATGTTGGAATATGTATCCAAAAATAATTTTGTCTTCGTAATGTAAAGCACCAACATCAACAGGAAAGAACTGTTTATTACAGCATGCCCTCTGAAAACCAGGAAAGTGATTCACTCTCCTAGTACACTAGGATTACTTGACCAGAATGTTGTCATAGTTATCATTCAAAAACAAAAAGAATACCATTGGTAAATAGAACAATTATGAAAATAACAACGCAAGAACACAGGATAAAATAAAGAACCTTGGAATTTGTGGGAATATCATAATTGATAACCACATCAACTGATGGGATATCAAGACCTCTGCTCGCAACATCAGTACATATGAGAATGTTGCAACCTCCTCCTTTGAAGGTGTTCAAAGCCCCTAACCGCTTATCCTGTACATTTAAATATAAATGACATACTGAACATATTTATGCAAACAAAGTCTCTGAATGAGCTTAAGAAAATTAACAAAAATGGGATAAACACAAGTACCAACATACAAGTAGAACAAAGAATGAGAATTGTTATCCCCCATAAGCAACAATAACATTGTATAACTAAGACTTCCGAGATATTACCTGGCTCATTTGACCACTGATTGGTATGGCTTTGAGACCAAGATTTCGCAGAAGAATAGAAAGAAGACGTGTGGATTCACATGTCCTAGTAAACACCATTGATGTACTACCTGACATCTCAGTTAGGATGTACACAAGATAGCAATCCTGAATTAAGAAGAAAAGGAAATGATGATAAGCCCAACATGTAGTCCCATACAAAAATCATGTTAAATGATATAACAAAACACTAACAAAAATCAAACAAATTTCTCATGTTTTCTCTATGTGAAAAGTTTTTAATAATACATTGTCAGATTAACTTGCAAGTTTGAATATTCAACAACTTTACATTTGTCAATGAGTAAAAAATGGCAAGACTACACCATGATCATTGGGTCAAAACACTTCCATTATCCTTCTTATAAAATTGCAAAACTGAAGAAATTGGATTTACTCAAAGCAGCACATATCTTGGGTATCAAAATATCATTTCTTAGGGGTAGGAAACTACTTTAAAACCGCTCTACAAAGAGCATATAAACAGCACAAGAAGAATACATGAAATACCTTGAACCTTGAGGCAACAAAACGGAACTGTTGCTTGAGTGTCTCCACAGTGGAATATTTGGACGCTGCTTCAATCTGTATTCCAAAAGAACCCATATCATGATGAAAGATCACAATAGCACAATCACTGTCCAGAGGAAAAGGAGGACTAACAAACCTTGACAGGATTTCTAAGACAGGCTCTTTGAAGCTTGGCAACCTGAAAAACCACAGGCAGATGTTAATATGTTCTTGGTAAGTATTGAGACATGAATTCTGTCTATTGCAAGAGAGAAATTTCAGAGAAAATATATTCCTGGAGTTTCCACAAAATTATACCCAAAACAATGATATCATAGGCATACTGCTTAGATACCACGGCGTTCGGCAATGATAATAAACCCCTTCAATTTATTGGTATATTTAGTTATATATCATGTTCTTGGTAAGTACGGTCACATGAACTCTGTGTGTGTTGCAAGAGAGAAATTTTCCATGATAATATATCTCTGTAATTTTCCACTAAATTATACCAAAAACAATGATATCATAGGCATACTGATTAGATACCAAGGTGTTCGGCAATGACAATAAAGCCCTTCAATTTATTGGCACATTTAGTAAGTGGCATACGGATTACATACCAAGGTGTCAGCCTAGCTTAAGTAAGTGGTTGATTATATATACATCTAGGGGATTTTGAAATATATGTTCATGATTGCATTTGGGAAATATGATATTGAGGTACCCTTTTTGAGATCTGTGATTTTAATTTCAAACAATGTCATCAAGATGTAATTTTTTTCATCAATTAGCTAAAACATGGCGTGTTCAGTGTTCCTAGTTATTTGTCTTTATTTTCTAAAAATAGCCAAGAAACGGATATGGGGAACAAGTTCTACTTGGGATACAGTTAGAAGATGAACAAAAATATTTTCCTAGCATATTTTCTTGATCTTTTAGAAAATATTGAAAGTACTCATGAGACTTTAATAATGGAGCACAAACAAAGAATACCATAAGAGAAAAAAATCAAACAACTGCACCTTTTTTGTCATTGTAGCTGAAAACAAAAATGTCCTTCTCTCTGCAGGGATAACATTCAAGATTTCATCTATGGCCTTCTCAAAATCTGGGTTAAGCAGTCTATCAGCCTCATCTAGGACCTAGAGAACAAAGTGTACACAAGTAAACAAGAATCAGTGTACATTAAATGTGAACAAGAACCTGCAAATATGCAGAAGGCATGAGCAAGTTGACAATAGGGATAAAATAAGTAGAGAATATGATATCCAGTAAGCAAAAAATTGAAACAAAGAAGTGAATTCTAAATGAAAAATCAGCAATTGTCTAAGTAGAATAACACAAAAGATCTATCATCATACCAAATACTTTATTGTGCGAAGACTAAAACCCTTGGTATTTGTCAAATGATCCAAGAGACGTCCTGGAGTACCCACCTACAATGTTTTGAAAATTTTCAAATTATATGCATAGCACTTCGTAAATTGACAGACGCAACTAACAAGGAGAATATACATAATCCAGACTTGCAACCATGGTTTGCGATAATCCATTGATGAGAAAATGGGTAAGTCACATAAGAACACTTGGGTTTTGCCTACTTTTGTTTGTGTATATCAGTGGTGTTATGATTACTAAATCTTAAAAAAAAATCATAGGTATAGATTTCTAATACAAGAGCTTGAAATACAAAAATCATAAGATGGCAATCATTGCATACCACCACATGTGGACGCTTTCCTAGAGAAATCGCTTGCTGCACCATGTCTACTCCACCAACAAGCTGCAGAAGAATTTCATTTAGAGAGAACTACGGATATCTCATGAAAAAAATCCAAAGATGACATGCATCACATCATTGTGCAAATGGGACTCATGGATGGAAAAAATACCAAAATATATATGTTGAGAGCATCCTAAAATGGATGGATTAGACTACTTACCACACTGCATTTAACTCCAATCCCAGAACCTAAAGACTCAATCTGTTCGGCGATTTGGATTGCCAACTCCCTGAACGTAACAGAAAATCTAAGCCAGTAAGAAAAGAGGAGACTTAATAAGACAATAAAAGGATGCCAACAAAAGAAAGCACAAACCTAGTTGGAGAGAGCACACAAGCAAAAAAAGGGTGTGGTTTCTCCAAGAGAGCATGAAGAATTGGAAGTGCAAACGCTCCAGTCTTCCCTGACCCTGTCTGTGCCAACCCAATAACATCTCTACCTATAGAAACAACCAGAAAAAAACAGTTATAGAAACCAAGCGAGGCTGCTTACAAAGCATATGCGATAAAAATATCTGATTTTTAACTATGGAAACTACGAGTATCCAATCCATAAGCAAGAAGAAGTCACTTCTATTTATTCTCAGCAAGCACACGCTACATTCTATAATGATTGACTGCAGAGATCATTTCAGAAGGCTTTCAATTGCTTAAACTGGGGATTTTAATAAGTTTTCTGCAGAATCAAAGGATCAACAGCGGTTTCTGAGCATGTGCATCTAATTGTCACAGATTCCGCGAAATACTGCAGTTCTAATCGATGAGCATGGGAATCTTAAGTTTAGGAGAATTAGGACATTACTAGGGCATCCAAATTTTCAAACAACTAGGAAAAAAAAACCTTGATCTCTTCAAGACCACCGCAACAGAAAAAAAAACGAATTGCACGTAGACGGAAAGAATACCATCAAGGGCAAAGGGAATGGCTTCAACTTGAATTTTGGTTGGAGCTCTCCAACCAACTGCCTCGCAAGCTTCAACTAATTCGCCTCTCAAACCCAGGCCCTTGAAGGTCGTGGGCACCTCCTCTTGCTCGTCCGCCATGAACGTCGTGGGATCTCCCAATCGAACCGAAGGAAGGCGGCAAGGACAAAGGAATCGCAGCAACGGCGGCGGCGGCGGCGGCGGCGGCGGCGGCGGCAGGGGAAATTGGAGGAAAACGAGAGTGCGAACAAAATAACCCTACTAAACCCTGAGGCGGGGGGTTTTATAGTCGTCGGATGAGATCGACGGCTAAATTGGATTCAACCGAAATATGTGATATGAATTTTGTTTAATACGGCGTCTAATTATTATTTTTTTAAACTATAATTTTTTAAACGGCCCATATAATTTTTTGGAAGAAAAAAAATCATTTAACATCTTCGAGTGGTTCTTTTTCAAACTTGAAAAAAAATAAGAAAAATTAATTGTCGCGGATTTTTTATGATTTTTTCATTCTATTTTAATGATAATAATAATAATAAATTATTATTATTATTATTATTATTATTATTATTATTATTAATTATTATTATTATTATTATTATTATTATTATTATTATTATTAATAACTAGAAGAAATAAGTTTAATTTAAACATATCTAAGTTTGTTTATAACTAAAACACAAATTTCAAAATCTTAATTTAACCACATCAAGCTTAAACTCTATAATAAACACATTATATTATATAAAACTAGTTTGGATCCACGAATATAATAAAAAATATAATATGAATATACGAATTATTCTAATTTAATTATCATAATACATTTTTTTGTGTTTTTACACAAAGTATTTATTTTGTAAGAATGAAAGAAATGATTAAGTTACATCGTCTTATATATCAAAAGCAAAATTAATATTTATTGAATAAAATAAAAAATATAATTATCATAATTTAATTTATCAAATTCAATTTAATATGAAAATAACAAATTAAAAAAAAATCAAATAAAAATATGAAAATTAAGATTTATTATTTTATATAATAATTCAATTTTTCATGTGTTTAAACTTAAAATCAAATGCCAAATTTTATAAAAAATTATTATATACACATATATAAACTTATTATTTTACATCAAATAATTATATATATTGGACATTTATAAATATGTTATTTTATTTTTTCTATAAGAAAATACAACTAATAGTTTACCTGAGTTTGTACTCATTGAAATAAAATAATAATCATTAAATGATAAACCATCATTTCTAAAGTACTTGTATTTTTTTCTTAAATTTAGTTTAAAATATTTTTTTTATCTATGGTTGTTTAAATTATTTCTTAATTGTTAATGTGCTCTTTATTATGAATTATAATTTAAATATTTTTTGAATTTACCTTAGTTAGACTCTTTAAAATAATACTTATTTTCTTCATTTTTTATTTCTCCATGGAGCAAATTTTGTGAAAAAATTAATAATTTAAATTTTCAGTACCTTTTAATATTTCTTTTTTTTTTTGAATTAGGACTTCTTTTTAAACAATTATTAGTTTAGGATTAAAATTACATTTTTTTCTTAATTTAATTTAGTTAGGATTCTTAAAAAATTATTTATTTTTTACTTTTTTATTTTCTTACGGAGAAAATATTCTAACAATTTTAATAAATTAATATTTAATCTTTTTAGTAAATTTAATTGACACTCAATTTAAACAATTATTCATTTAGGATTAGAATTTTGAATTTTCTTAATTTACTTTAGATTGGACTCTGAAAAATAATAATTAATTTCTTTTTTTATATTTTTCTGAGAGTAAATATTATGGAAACATTAATAAATTAAATTCCATTTTTTAATAATTTACTTAAAACTCTTTTTAAATGATTATTAGTTTATTATCATTTTTATTTGTCTAAGGGAACAATAATTCTAAAACTAATAATAAAGTTAGAATTAGATTTAGAACTCTTTTTTATAGTTATTTTAAAATATCTAACACATTATAATATAATAATTATTTATATTAATTTTTTTAATAACTAATGTGCCAAGCTTTCTTATTCTTTTTAAGTTGGGATTCTTTTAAAATATTTATTATTTATTTAATTGTTGATTTACCTTTTCAAAATATCTTTTTTAATTTTTTTTAATATGACACATGGCATAAAACTTTATTACTGATGTATATATTGTTTCACTGCAAAATAATTTGATATATTAGGATTTTATAAATATATTTATAAAAAATAGCCCCAATAATTATATTAAATTATACTTTTTTTCTTAATTTACTTGAATTAGAATTTTTTTAAAATAATTACTTTTTTCTTACCTTAGTCTCGTTCCAGTGGATAAATAATTTTAAAGATAATAAAATGTTAGTTCTCTTAACTAGGGCTCTTTATAAATCATTCTTATTTTTTTGAAGACTCATATTTTTTATAAATAATTAGTTACTTGAAATACATGTGGTATGTGATTGTTCTACTTTTATATGTAGATAAATGATAAGATGAAATTTTATCTATATATTCATAACTAATTTTTTTTTATCAATAGACGTCTTTTAATAATTTTATTAACTAAAATTTATTATTTAAACTATTTTACTTTTTAGTTCAAAATATTGTGGACGCGACTCTTTATTTTATTTCAAAAATAATCTTTTTTTTTCCTTATGTTATTTGAAGTAAGCCTCTTTATAAATAATTCTTATTTTCTTATTTTATTTAGAACTCTTGCTTTTTATAAAGAATTAACTTCTTGAAATAGTTGTGATGTGGTTCTTAAGTTATAATTCTTAATTTCTTTAAGATTCTTACTTTTTTTATAAATAATTATTATTTGAATTAGGTTGAATGAGGTATTAGATTTTACAGAGAAAATATAACATAAAATTTTAACCATATTTGTAAGTAAATTTTTTACCAGTAAACTATTATTTAAGATATTTTAATTTTTATTTCAAAAAAATATTGACGTGATACACGACACATATGACATTATGGACGTGTCAATGTTTCTATATCTATATATATATATATATATATAGAGAGAGAGAGAGAGAGAGTAATATTAAAAAAAGATTATATAACTAAGGAGATTTTGAGTCTGTAAGTTAAAACGGCATCATTTGGGAACAATTTGTCGGATGGATTCCCAGAGTTTGAGCGGGTAATTATTTTGTTTCTCCTAATTTTTTTGTTCAAGTAGAATAATTTGTTTCGATCTCCTATATTTCTCATACACCCCTGTTATCATAATGAGAATGTTCTTTTTTAACAATAATAATAATAATAATTATTGAATTATCTAAATAAACATAATATTTGATTAATACCAATCTGATTAATTTGATGGGTGATAATGGATCGGGTTGGATCGGATTTGTGATAAAATTTGATCCTGACCCAAAAATAATAATATCGGATCGGATTGGGTCGGATTAAGATAAAAAAATTTGAAACCCGACCCAACCCTACCCAAAAAATTTCGGATTGGGTCGAATCGGGTCATCGGGTTTAATCCATTAAATTTTTTGACATCATTTTTTCATATATCTTATAAATAAAAAATATTTTAAAATGAAATAAATGAAAATAAATGATAAAAATTTTTGAAACTCTAAAATATAAGTAATTTTAGTATTAACTAATAATTTTTATTATATTAATATTATAATTTTGGGTTATTCGTGTCGAGTTTCCGTTTATCGGATAATTAAACATTCAACCCGCTACCCGACCCGAAACTAATCGGGTCGGGTCGGGTTTGACCCAATTCAAAGTGATGACCCGATCCAACCCAACCAAAAAATAATCGGGTCAAATCGGGTTGACCGAGTTGATCGGGTCGGATCAAACTCATGCTCACCCTTCACTATAATGAACGTGTAAAACAATTTCTTCTTTGCGCCTTCCTTTGATAACACAACAAAAATAATTAACAAATATTTTCTGTATTAAGAGATATATAATCTTGGAAATAAAAATCTGAAGCAAGACATTCTTCATCTATAAAATATATATAATTAACTTATATTCTTATTTATTTACAAAATACGATTAATTTATATTTTCTAATTACCTTTTTGTTAACATCTACATTATGTTTTTTTTCGACCAAACAGATGGAATGTAAACCGGTTATCTTCTAAATTTTGGAGATGTATTGTGCAAATTAAGAGAAAACAAAGGGGACGGGGGTGCAGATCACATCACAGAACTAATGCCTCCGTCAGTTAAATAAATAAAAAAATAGACATAAATTCCATTGAAGAATTTAAATCTCAAGTAAAAGAAGCATACATCAAACAAAGGGGCACTTTTAGTATACGCACTTTTAATATAGTTGCATGTAGTACAATAAAAAATAACGATACTTTTTATAAAAAAATTAAACATTGTTCCGGTTTCAAATTTTGTGCTTGCAGAGTGACTTCTTAGTCAATTCTTTCTTAAGATTTTTGTTGAGAATATATAGGGCGAGAGATCGACCAAGAATCAAAATAACGAATAAAACGAGAAAGAAAGATTGACACAAATTTTTAACGTGGTAAAACTCTCTTGATCAATGTGAACAAGAGGGAAATATCTACGGGCAAAGGAGACCGCCACCAAAAAGTTTTTCTATGTCAGAAGAAAAGAGACCACAGATTCTCTTTTTTTTTTCTCTCTCAATTTTTTTTCAATTTTAAGTACAAGGTATAATATTTCAAGGCACAATAACAATTTTCCCCGTCAGCATTGAGATAGATTTCTACTTCTTTCCCTTCACTTTTATTTTTCTTGCACATGAAGGATAGTTATCCAAGTTCATTTGTCTCCTTTTGGTACTTTTCATTCAACATATCATTATCTTCTATCAAAGTAGTAATCTGCAAAAGCATTTATTTTAGGTAATACTCATTTACCATTCATGCTTAATAAAAGAAACATATTATATACTGAGAAACGAGGAACTCAAATTCAAATACAAGGCTATACTTCACAAATATGTCAATGGATAACATGCAATCACTGACCTGAAGTTGATATTTCTCATTGACAGAAGCAATCTGTTGTACAAGCTCCTCCACCTCTTTCCTCAAGGAAAGAAGCTGCATGGACATATCCTCCTTTTTCTTCAACAACTCTACTGAATTCTAGTTGTAATTGATTCAGTTTCATCTCACAAGTAGCAAGTTCTTTCGATAGTCTCAAATTCTCTCTAGCTAAGCCTTCATTTACAGCTTTGAGTTGATCATACTTGATTTGCCATTGCTGAACTGGTTCTTCCAGGTCCTTCAATCTCAACAAAGTCTCTTCCAATTTCTCCTTCTGTCCTGTTGCAAAAGAAGTCGACCCACGTGCCTCTTCTTTATATGTTGCAAGTTCATGCGAAAGACTAAGATTGTCTCTAGCTAGACATTCACTCTCAGCTTTATATTGCTCGGACTTGCTTTCCAGTCGATCTACAAGTTCTTCTAGTTCCTGCAACTTTAAGTTAGCATCTTGCAGCTTCCCCTTCTGTTGTGCTAGAAGAGCTTCTATCGCATGAGCTTGTTCTTCACAAGCTGCTAGGTCCTGAGACAGGTTAAGATTTTCTCTTGCCAAATTTTTTTCTCTCTGTTTTGTATTGCTCGGATTGACTTTTCAATTGCTCAACAAGTAGTTCCAAATCCTTCAACTTCCTGAAGCTTCAAGTTTGTCTTGGTCAACAATTCATTCTCAGCAAATGTCCGTTCAGCTTCCTGATCAGATTCCATGACCTTTTTCTTGAGCTCATCAATGGTACTCCCAAGAGAAGCCAACTTCATCACATTAATTTCTAACTCGGACTTGAGGGCTGAAATAGTTTCCATAACTTCTACTGTTTGAGCTTCATAAAATGTCTTTCTTTTTCAAGAGACTTCAACATTTTCATGTTGTTGGAGATAGCAGATGAAAACTGATCATCCAATCTTTACCGGCGCCGATCCAAAAATTTGGGTATATATGTATTTTCTCTATTCTGTGGGCGGTTGCTCTAACTCCATCATATATGTGTTGTTTTTGGAGCGGTTATGTACTCTGGTGGTTTTGAATATTAATATAGTGAAAATTCTTTACGACAACCGTGGACGTAGGAGATTCATCTTCAAACCACATAAAATTTGTGCGTGTTTTTCTTTGTATTTCCCAACACATGTAATTCTTTAGCTTCAGACTCCTTTTCTTTAAAGCTTCTGCTGTTTTCTGATTCTCAAGCTCTATCTGTTGAAGTAAGGTTTCGTTTAATGCTTTCAACTCCAAATATTTTGTTGCAGCTTCATCTACCTCCTTACCTTGATGGTCCAATTGTTCTTGTGCATAATTGAGCTTATCAAGCAGCACTCTCTCTTAAGATTTTGAAGCCTCAAGATTTTCTCCCATACTTTTCACTTGTGAAATTGAAGAACTTGAATCACTCTGCGAATCACTTGCTCAGCTTCAGAAAGGTTTCTCTCTTGAATAGTAGACATATGTTCACTCTTTGTTCTTTCTACTTTAGCTGCATTAAGCTTATTAGTCAACTCTATCTCCTTCTCATTTGCAGCATGCAGCACAGTTTCAAGACTTGCTGATTTTGTCTGATAAGTTTCAAGTTCCATAAAAAGTTCAGAAGCCTTGCTGCAGACCCAATGGCAAGGCCAAGGGTTTAGTCCCACATGAGCAAAACACGGAGGTGGTCATGGGCTTATAAGTGACCACCCTCCTCATCATTCAAGACGCGTTGGAAGAAAATCGTGAGGGACTACCATGCGGAGCAAGGGGACTCCGTATGGGCCACCTCTAGAACCCAAAGCGGACAATATCTGAGAGGTAAAGAGAATATGCCGGACAATATCTGAGGGGTAAAGAAAATAGACCGTTGTGCAACTCTGATACTACCGAAGACGCGTTTTAAATTCGTGCGGGTCATGAGTTCAAAGTGAACAATTTCTTGAACGCGTTTCCAATTCTTCCACTTTCTTTTCAGCATCTTCAGCTTTGGAATTGGAGGAATGAATCAAGCTTTCCGGATCTAGACTTCGTTGTTGTGATGCACTAGCGAGACACTCATGTTCTGCACACTTCTGGACAAGATCACTCAGCTCCTTTTCAAGTTGTTGCTTGAGCTCCATATTCTGTTTTTCAATAATTGTCAACCTTCATCTCGCTGTCCTGCAATTGTATTTTCAGAAACTCTTCAGCTGCATTTGATGCCTGAATCAGATCCTCAAATTCAAGGTTTCTCTTCATAGTAGTCTCCAAATTTGTTCTTGCTTCATGATGGATCTCTTAAAATGATCTTAGCTTCCTTTCAAGTTATTCTTTATCTGATAATGCTTCACAGAAAAGTGAGCTGGTCTTATTAAATTTTCGTTTATTAAGTATTGATAATGCCTTGAATCTTAATCCAGTGATCAACCCGATATGTCCCCCAGTGCGTCACAGTTGCTCGAATAATTGGGGCGGCGAAGCTATCCATCCTATAAGGGGTCTCGCTGCTCGGTCAGCGAGCCTGGGTCTAGGGGGATTCCTGCGAGGGCTTAGGGGGGGAGCATCTCGAAACCTAGACAACTCTAGGATTTCAGTTTTCTATTTTATATTAGGAGTCCTTATATAAATTCCTTAGGGGTTGAATTATTTTGTATCTTATAATCATCTATTATTTTTCATCAAAAAAACTTTCAGCCGCCGTCCTCGGCGAGGACATAGCCCAGTTAAGAATGAACCTCATAAATCTCGTATCTTTTTCTATGTGCGCTCTTGTCTCTCTCTCGTTTCATATTCGCAACATTCAGTTTTAATTTGCCCTCCAATTTGCTACAGAATTCTTCATTCTCCAACGGTTTTGCACTNTGGACAAGATCACTCAGCTCCTTTTCAAGTTGTTGCTTGAGCTCCATATTCTGTTTTTCAATAATTGTCAACCTTCATCTCGCTGTCCTGCAATTGTATTTTCAGAAACTCTTCAGCTGCATTTGATGCCTGAATCAGATCCTCAAATTCAAGGTTTCTCTTCATAGTAGTCTCCAAATTTGTTCTTGCTTCATGATGGATCTCTTAAAATGATCTTAGCTTCCTTTCAAGTTATTCTTTATCTGATAATGCTTCACAGAAAAGTGAGCTGGTCTTATTAAATTTTCGTTTATTAAGTATTGATAATGCCTTGAATCTTAATCCAGTGATCAACCCGATATGTCCCCCAGTGCGTCACAGTTGCTCGAATAATTGGGGCGGCGAAGCTATCCATCCTATAAGGGGTCTCGCTGCTCGGTCAGCGAGCCTGGGTCTAGGGGGATTCCTGCGAGGGCTTAGGGGGGGAGCATCTCGAAACCTAGACAACTCTAGGATTTCAGTTTTCTATTTTATATTAGGAGTCCTTATATAAATTCCTTAGGGGTTGAATTATTTTGTATCTTATAATCATCTATTATTTTTCATCAAAAAAACTTTCAGCCGCCGTCCTCGGCGAGGACATAGCCCAGTTAAGAATGAACCTCATAAATCTCGTATCTTTTTCTATGTGCGCTCTTGTCTCTCTCTCGTTTCATATTCGCAACATTAAGATTTAATTTGCCCTCCAATTTGCTACAGAATTCTTCATTCTCCAACGGTTTTGCACTAAGGTCTGCAAATGAGGTTTGTAGATGGACTTTTTCTCCATTCAAGTTACACAAATCACTTTGTAAACTCGCATTTTTCAGTTCTTGGTTCCTCGAGAGAGAGTTTCTATGGATTCTCTTTCCTTTTTTTGTTCTCGAAGCTTCATCTCGGCTCCCTCTAAGCTTCCAGTTTCCATTCGGAGATTTTCTTCGGTCGCTGGCAGTTTCATCTCACAGTTCTTGAGCTGTGATTTTAGAATCTCTCCGGTTGCATTTGATGCTTGAATCAAATCCTCAAGTTGAAGGTTTCTCCTTGAAGCACTCTCTGAAACTGTTCTGACTTCATGATGGAGCTCTTCAAGTAATTCCAGCTTTTGTGCAAGTTCTTCTTTATGTGAAGATGCTTCGGAGAGAAGTGTATCAGAATTGCTGAAATTCTGTTCAGCAAGATTTAGCTTAGCCACCAATTGACTATAGAGCTCTCCATTCTCCAACAACTTTGCATCAAGATCTGCTATTGTAGTGTTGGGAAACAAAACGAAGAATAGAAAAAGAAAGATCGAGATTCACACAGCACATACAAAATTTACGTAGTTCAGAAATGAATTTCCTATGTCTACGTTTTACGTCCATGACCGTCACAGGGAGTTTCACTATTTATATTCAAAATCATCAGAAGTTCATGACCCCTTCAAAAATAATATATATACGATGAAATTAGGGCAATCGTCCAGAAAAAAGGAAATTATATATATATACCCTTAAAAAAATAGAATCCGCCCTAGTAAAAATTGAGTGCTCAGTTTTTATCTGTTATCTCCACCATATAGTTTGCAAATCCACCGCCAATTACGCGCTTTTTTTAATCTTTTCATGGGTTTGTGTAGCTTCTGGTTTGATGATATTGATCAAATGAAATGAGACACATTTCACTTGCAAGAACTTGTGTTTCTTATTATAATGCATGAAAAGGAAAGAAATAATATCATTAGCCTTTTCAAGTTGAGTTGATCGGCGAAACTACTTGGACGAATTATATAAAGGACATTTATTCAATACTAAAAAAACTCAAATTTAGCTTACTTTTAATTTTATGTAAAAATCACAAACTTTTAAGTTGATTGCAACTTTAGCACATTACTGTAATTTTATCGGGAAAAGATATTAAATATCGATTTAACATTTACCATGTGAACAAATGAATGAAATCATGAATTTTAAATTAAAAAAATGAACATTTTATTTTAAGCAACTCCTTACGTCATTTAAAATCAACCAAAATTGTAATTATATATCTAAAATAATATTAATATTTAAATATAATCAGTTAATAAAATAGTAAATTTATGAATAATATTTAATTATTTATGTGATAATTATTGAGTCGACATTTAACTATTTAAGAATTATATAAGAGTTTAGAATTGTAGCTAATTTAAAAGTTGATATTTTGGAAAAAATAAGTTTAATTATACGATAAAAGTAAAAGTTTAAATTCATTTTCTTATAAGATTTTAAAAACACTCGTTGACTCAAATGAATTATGGAACAGTGTCGTACCGTGAACTTTGTACCACACACGTATTACGTGAGTTCATATGATAAAACTTTACAACTCTTAAATACAAAATGACTAAATGCGACCTTTGTTATTTTTCAAAGGGACATGAATTGACATGCATCATCTAAGCCATTCAAACTCGATAAAGGCGTTTAATCACGTCACACAATGCTTATTAATGTTTTATATTATTTTTATAGATAAAATATTTTGTGCCGGAATCTTTTTCTACTTATATTATATAGAAATGTAGTAGTATGAGCTGTTAGAGAATCTAATCTTATCTTTTATAATGATTTAATATTATCCAGATCTGTTGTTATCCAGATTTGATCTTATCTAGATTTGTGTTTATCTAGATTAATTTAGATTAGATGATCTTCTCTAATTAGATTAGATAGACATTGGGGATTATCCATCTGATCATTTCATGTACTATATATAGATGTACAACCTCATCAGAATGAATACAGAAAATATTTTTCTATTCTACTCGTCTAACATGGTATCAGAGCCATAATAATATTTTTTTTCTCCTCTTTCTCTCTCACCTTCTACAGATTCGTCGGCCGACCCTCGGCACGACCCGGACCGTGTTATACGACACGGACCGTTTCGGTTAAAATGTCGCCGGCGCAACTCCGATATTGCTGCGTCCTCCACCGACGCGGCCCCTCCGACGCGCCCCTCTGAC